>CM065593.1:336794412-336969135 GCA_033119425.1 Bufotes viridis | reverse complement strand
ATTGCTATATTGGCAATTAAATTTCACCCCAGAACAAAATATACCCTGTTATATAAAGATTTAAACTAGGCCTGCAACTGCTGGAACACCAGATTCAGGGTATTGCTATTTTGGCAATTGAATTTCATCCCCGAACAAAATATACCCTTTTACGGACAGATTAACACTTGGCCTGCAACATCTGGGACACTAGATTCAGAGTATTGCTATTTTGGTAATTGAATTTAACCCCAGAACAAAATATATGTTTTGGCGGACACTATTATACTTTGCCAGCCAGTGCTGGGACACCAGATGCATTGTATTGCTATTTTGGCAATTAAATTTAACCCCAGAACAAAATATACCCTTTTACGGACAGATTAACACTTGGCCTGCAACAGCTGGGACACCAGATTCAGGGTATTGCTATTTTGGCAATTGAATTTCATCCCAGAACAAAATATATGTTTTGGCGGACACTATTATTCTGTGCCAACCAGTACTGTGACACCAGATTTAGGGTGTTGCTATATTAGCAGATGAATTTCACCCCAGAGCAAAATATACCCTGTTACGGACAGATTTAAACTAGGCCTGCAACTGCTGGAACACCAGATTCAGGGTATTGCTATTTTGGCAATTGAATTTCATCCCCGAACAAAATATACCCTTTTAAGGACAGATGAACACTTGGCCTGCAACATCTGGGACACTAGATTCAGAGTATTGCTATTTTGGCAATTGAATTTCACCCCAGAACAAAATATATGTTTTGGCGGACACTATTATACTTTGCCAGCCAGCGCTGGGACACCAGATGCATTGTATTGCTATTTTGGCAATTGAATTTCACCCCAGAACAAAATATACCCTTTTACGAGACAGATTAACACTTGGTCTGCAACTGCTGGAACACCAGATTAAGGGTATTGCTATATTGGCAATTGAATTTCACCCCAGAACAAAATATACCCTTTTACGGACAGATTAACACTTGGCCTGCAACAGCTGGGACACCAGATTCAGGGTATTGCTCTTTTGGAAATTGAATTTCACACCAGAACAAAATATACCCTTTTACAGACAATTAACACTTGGCCTGCAAAAGCTGGGATACTAAATTCATGGTATTGCTATATTGGCAATTGAATTTCACCCAGAAAAAAATATACCCTTTTACAGACAGATTAACTCTTGGCCTGCAACTGCTGGAACACCAGATTCAGGGTATTGCTATTTTGGCAATTGAATTTCTCACCAGGACAAAATATACCCTTTTATGGACAGATTAACACTTGGCCTGCAACAGCTGGGACACCAGATTCAGGGTATTACTATTTAGGCAATTGAATTTCACCCCAGAACAAAATATATGTTTTGGCAGACACTATTATACTTTGCCAGCCAGTGCTGGGACACCAGATTAAGGGTGTTGCTATTTTGGCTATAGAATTTCACCTCAGAACAAAATATAACCTTTTACGGTCAGATTAACACTTGGCCTGCAATAGCTGGAACACCAGATTTAGGGGATTGCTATTTTGGCATTTGAATTTCACCCCAGAACAAAATATACCCTTTTACGGACAGACTTAAACTAGACCTTCAACAGCTGGAACACCAGATTCAGGATTTTGCTACTTTGGCAATTGAATTTCACATCAGAACAAAATATATGTTTTTGCGGACACTATTATACTTTGCCAGCCACAGCTGAAACCACTGATTTATGGTATTGCTATTTTGGCAATTGAATTTTACCCAGAACAAAATATACCCTTTTACGGACAGATTAACACTTGGCCTGCAACAGCTGGGACACCAGATTCAGGGTATTGCCATTTTGGCAATTTAATTTCACCCCAGAACAAAATATACCCTTTTATAGACGGATTAACACTTGGCCTGCAACAGCTGGGACACCAGATTCAGGGTATTGCTATTTTGGCAATTGAATTTCACCCCAGAACAAAATATATGTTTTGGCGGACACTATTATACTTTGCCAGCCACAGCTGGGACACCAGATTCAGGGTATTGCTATTTTGGCAATTGAATTTCACCTCAGAACAAAATATACCTTTTACGGACAGATTAACACTTGGCCTGCAACAGCTGGGACACCAGATTTAAGGTATTGCTATTTTGGCAATTGAATTTCACCCCAGAACAAAATATACCCTTTACGGACAGATTAACACTTGGCCTGCAACAGCTGGAACACCAGATTCAGGGTATTGCTATTTTGGCAATTGAATTTCACCCCAGAACAAAATATACCCTTTTACGGACAGATTAACACTTGGCCTGCAACAGCTGGAACACCAGATTCAGGGTATTGCTATTTTGGCAATTGAATTTCATCCCAGAACAAAATATACCTTTTTACGGACAGATTAACACTTGGCCTGCAACAGCTGGGACACCAGATTCAGGGTATTGCTATTTTGGCAATTGAATTTCACCCCAGAACAAAATATACCCTTTTACGGACAGATTAACACTTGGCCTGCAACAGCTGGGACACCAGATTCAGGGTATTGCTATTTTGGCAATTGAATTTCACCCCAGAACAAAATATACCCTTTACGGACAGATTAACACTTGGCCTGCAACAGCTGGGACACCAGATTCAGAGTATTGCTATTTTGGCAATTGAATTTCACCCCAGAACAAAATATACCTTTTACGGACACTATTAACACTTGGCCATGCAACAGCTGGAACACCAGATTCAGGGTATTGCTATTTTGGCAATTGAATTTCACCCCAGAACAAAATATACCCTTTTACGGACAGATTAACACTTGGCCTGCAACAGCTGGAACACCAGATTCAGGGTATTGCTATTTTGGCAATTGAATTTCACCCCAGAACAAAATATACCCTTTTACGGACAGATTAACACTTGGCCTGCAACAGCTGGGACACCAGATTCAGGGTATTGCTATTTTGGCAATTGAATTTCACCCCAGAACAAAATATACCCTTTTACGGACAGATTAACACTTGGCCTGCAACTGCTGGAACACCAGATTCAGTGTATTGCTATTTTGGCAATTGAATTTCACCCCAGAACAAAATATACCTTTTTACGGACAGATTAACACTTGGCCTGCAACTGCTGGGACACCAGATTCAGGGTATTGCTATTTTGGCAATTGAATTTCACACCAGAACAAAATATACCTTTTAACGGACAGATTAACACTTGGTCTGCAACAGCTGGAACACCAGATTCAGGGTATTGCTATATTGGCAATTGAATTTCACCCCAGAACAAAATATACCCTTATGCAGACAATATTAAACTAGGCCTGCAACTGCTGGAACACCAGATTAAGGGTATTGCTATTTTGGCAATTGAATTTCACCCCAGAACAAAATATACCCTTTTACGGACAGATTAACACTTGGCCTGCAACAGCTAGAACACCAGATTCAGAGGTATTGCTATATTGGCAATTGAATTTCACCCCAGAACAAAATATACCCTTTTACGGACAGATTAACACTTGGCCTGCAACAGCTGGGACACCAGATTCAGGGTATTGCTATTTTGGCAATTGAATTTCTCCCCAGGACAAAATATACCCATTTACAGACAGATTAACATTTGGCCTGAAACAGCTGGGACACCAGATTCAGGGACGGTATTGCTCTTTTAGAAATTGAATTTCACACCAGAACAAAATATACCCTTTTACGGACATATTAACACTTGGCCTGCAACAGCTGGAACACCAAATTCAGAGTATTACTATATTGGCAATTGAATTTCACCCAGAACAAAATATACCCTTTTACAGACAGATTAACTCTTGGCCTGCAACTGCTGGAACACTAGATTCAGGGTATTGCTATTTTGGCAATTGAATTTCTCACCAGGACAAAATATACCCTTTTATGGACAATTTAACACTTGGCCTGCAACAGCTGGGATACCAGATTCAGGGGATTGCTATTTTGACAATTGAATTTAACCCCAGAACAAAATATATGTTTTGGCGGACACTATTATACTTTGCCAGCCACAGATGAAACCACTGATTTATGGTATTGCTATTTTGGCAATTGAATTTTACCCCAGAACAAAATATACCCTTTTACGGACAGATTAACACTTGGCCTGCAACAGCTGGGATACCAGATTCAGGGAATTGCTATTTTAGTAATTTAATTTCACCCCAGAACAAAATATATGTTTTGGTGGACACTATTATACTTTGCAAGCCAGTGCTGGTACACCAGATTCATGGTATTGCTATTTTGGCAATTTAATTTAACCCCAGAACAAAATATGCCCTTTTACGGGCAGATTAACACTTGGCCTGCAACAGCTGGGACACCAGATTCAGGGTATTGCTATTTTGGCAATTGAATTTCACCCCTGACCATAATATACTCATTTACGGACATATTAACACTTGGCCTGCAACAGCTGGAACACCAGATTCAGGGTATTGCTATTTTGGCAATTGAATTTCATCCCAGAACAAAATACATGTTTTGGCAGACACTATTATACTTTGCCAGCCACAGCTGAAACCACTGATTTATGGTATTGCTATTTTGGCAATTGAATTTCACCCCAGAACAAAATATACCCTTTAACGGAGAGATTAACACTTGGCCTGCAACAGCTGGGACACCAGATTTAGGGTATTGCTATTTTGGCAATTGAATTGCACCCCAGAACATAATATACTCTTTTACGGACATATTAACAATTGGCCTGCAACAGGTGGAACACCAGATTCAGGGTATTGCTATATTGGCAATTGAATTTCACCCAGAACAAAATATACCCTTTTACAGACAGATTAACTCTTGGCCTGCAACTGCTGGAACACCAGATTCAGGGTATTGCTATTTTGGCAATTGAATTTCTCCCAGGACAAAATATACCTTTTTACGGACAGATTAACATTTGGCCTGCAACAGCTTGGACACCAGTTTCAGGGTATTGCTATTTTGGCAATTGAATTTCACACCAGAACAAAATATATGTTTTGGCGGACACTATTATACTTTGCCAGCCAGTGCTGGGACACCAGATGCATTGTATTGCTATTTTGGCAATTGAATTTCACCCCAGAACAAAATATACCCTTTTACGGACAGATTAACACTTGGTCTGCAACTGCTGGAACATCAGATTCAGGGTATTGATATATTGGCAATTGAATTTCACCCCAGAACAAAATATACCCTTCTACGGATAGATTAACACTTGGCCTGCAACAGCTGGGACACCAGATTCAGGGTATTGCTATTTTGGCAATTGAATTTCTCCCCAGGACAAAATATACCCATTTACAGACAGATTAACATTTGGCCTGCAACATCTGGGACACCAGATTCAGGGTATTGCTCTTTTGGAAATTGAATTTCACACCAGAACAAAATATACCTTTTAACGGACATATTAACACTTGGCCTGCAACAGCTGGAACACCAAATTCAGAGTATTACTATATTGGCAATTGAATTTCACCCAGAACAAAATATACCCTTTTACAGACAGATTAACTCTTGGCCTGCAACTGCTGGAACACCAGATTCAGGGTATTGCTATTTTGGCAATTGAATTTCTCACCAGGACAAAATATACCCTTTTATGGATAATTTAACACTTGGCCTGCAACAGCTGGGACACCAGATTCAGGGGATTGCTATTTTGACAATTGAATTTAACCCCAGAACAAAATATACCCTTTTACGGACAGATTAACACTTGGCCTGCAACAGCTGGGATACCAGATTCAGGGAATTGCTATTTTAGTAATTTAATTTCACCCCAGAACAAAATATATGTTTTGGTGGACACTATTATACTTTGCAAGCCAGTGCTGGGACACCAGATTCATGGTATTGCTATTTTGGCAATTTAATTTAACCCCAGAACAAAATATGCCCTTTTATGGGCAGATTAACACTTGGCCTGCAACAGCTGGGACACCAGATTCAGGGTATTGCTATTTTGGCAATTTAATTTAACCCCAGAACAAAATATGCCCTTTTACGGGCAGATTAACACTTGGCCTGCAACAGCTGGGACACCAGATTCAGGGTATTGCTATTTTGGCAATTGAATTTCACCCCTGACCATAATATACTCATTTACGGACATATTAACACTTGGCCTGCAACAGCTGGAACACCAGATTCAGGGTATTGCTATTTTGGCAATTGAATTTCATCCCAGAACAAAATACATGTTTTGGCAGACACTATTATACTTTGCCAGCCACAGCTGAAACCACTGATTTATGGTATTGCTATTTTGGCAATTGAATTTCACCCCAGAACAAAATATACCCTTTAACGGACAGATTAACACTTGGCCTGCAACAGCTGGGACACCAGATTCAGGGTATTGCTATTTTGGCAATTGAATTGCACCCCAGAACATAATATACTCTTTTACGGACATATTAACAATTGGCCTGCAACAGGTGGAACACCAGATTCAGGGTATTGCTATATTGGCAATTGAATTTCACCCAGAACAAAATATACCCTTTTACAGACAGATTAACTCTTGGCCTGCAACTGCTGGAACACCAGATTCAAGGTATTGCTATTTTGGCAATTGAATTTCTCCCCAGGACAAAATATACCTTTTTACGGACAGATTAACATTTGGCCTGCAACTGCTGGAACACCAGATTCAGGGTATTGCTATTTTGGCAATTGAATTTCACACCAGAACAAAATATATGTTTTGGCGGACACTATTATCCTTTGCCAGCCAGTGCTGGGACACCAGATGCATTGTATTGCTATTTTGGCAATTGAATTTCACCCCAGAACAAAATATACCCTTTTACGGACAGATTAACACTTGGTCTGCAACTGCTGGAACATCAGATTCAGGGTATTGCTATTTTGGCAATTGAATTTCACCCCAGAACAAAATATACGCTTCTACGGATAGATTAACACTTGGCCTGCAACAGCTGGGACACCAGATTCAGGGTATTGCTATTTTGGCAATTGAATTTCTCCCCAGGACAAAATATACCCATTTACAGACAGATTAACATTTGGCCTGCAACATCTGGGACACCAGATTCAGGGTATTGCTCTTTTGGAAATTGAATTTCACACCAGAACAAAATATACCTTTTAACGGACATATTAACACTTGGCCTGCAACAGCTGGGACACCAGATTCAGGGTATTGCTATTTTGGCAATTGAATTTCACCCCAGAACATAATATACCCATTTACGGACATATTAACACTTGGCCTGCAACAGCTGGAACACCAGATTCAGGGTATTGCTATTTTGGAAATTGAATTTCATCCCAGAACAAAATATATGTTTTGGCGGACACTATTATACTTTGCCAGCCACAGCTGAGACACCACTGATTTATGGTATTGCTATTTTGGCAATTGAATTTCACCCCAGAACAAAATATACCCTTTAACGGACAGATTAACACTTGGCCTGCAACAGCTGGGACACCAGATTCAGGGTATTGCTATTTTGGCAATTGAATTTCACCCCAGAACATAATATACTCTTTTACGGACATATTAACACTTGGCCTGCAACAGGCTGGAACACCAGATTCAGGGTATTGCTATATTGGCAATTGAATTTCACCCCAGAACAAAATATACCCTTTTACAGACAGATTAACACTTGGCCTGCAACAGCTGGAACACCAGATTCAGGGTATTGCTATTTTGGCAATTGAATTTCACACCAGAACAAAATATATGTTTTGGCGGACACTATTATCACTTTGCCAGCCAGTAGCTGGGACACCAGATTCAGTTGTATTGCTATTTTGGCAATTGAATTTCACCCCAGAACAAAATATACCCTTTTACGGACAGATTAACACTTGGCCTGCAACTGCTGGAACACCAGATTCAGGGTATTGCTATTTTGGCAATTGAATTTCTCCCCAGGACAAAATATACCCATTTACAGACAGATTAACATTTGGCCTGCAACAGCTGGGACACCAGATTCAGGGTATTGCTATTTTGGCAATTGAATTTCACACCAGAACAAAATATACCCTTTTAACGGACATATTAACACTTGGCCTGCAACAGCTGGAACACCAAATTCAGAGTATTACTATATTGGCAATTGAATTTCACCCAGAACAAAATATACCCTTTTACAGACAGATTAACTCTTGGCCTGCAACTGCTGGAACACCAGATTCAGGGTATTGCTATTTTGGCAATTGAATTTCTCACCAGGACAAAATATACCCTTTTATGGACAGATTTAACACTTGGCCTGCAACAGCTGGGACACCAGATTCAGGGTATTGCTATTTTGACAATTGAATTTAACCCCAGAACAAAATATACCCTTTACGGACAGATTAACACTTGGCCTGCAACAGCTGGGATACCAGATTCAGGGTATTGCTATTTTGGTAATTTAATTTCACCCCAGAACAAAATATATGTTTTGGTGGACACTATTATACTTTGCAAGCCAGTGCTGGGACACCAGATTCATGGTATTGCTATTTTGGCAATTGAATTTCACCCCAGAACAAAATATGCCCTTTACGGACAGATTAACACTTGGCCTGCAACAGCTGGGACACCAGATTCAGGGTATTGCTATTTTGGCAATTGAATTTCACCCCAGAACATAATATACTCATTTACGGACATATTAACACTTGGCCTGCAACAGCTGGAACACCAGATTCAGGGTATTGCTATTTTGGCAATTGAATTTCATCCCAGAACAAAATATATGTTTTGGCAGACACTATTATACTTTGCCAGCCACAGCTGAAACCACTAGATTTATGGTATTGCTATTTTGGCAATTGAATTTCACCCCAGAACAAAATATACCCTTTAACGGACAGATTAACACTTGGCCTGCAACAGCTGGGACACCAGATTCAGGGTATTGCTATTTTGGCAATTGAATTTCACCCCAGAACATAATATACTCTTTACGGACATATTAACACTTGGCCTGCAACAGCTGGAACACCAGATTCAGGGTATTGCTATATTGGCAATTGAATTTCACCCAGAACAAAATATACCCTTTTACAGACAGATTAACTCTTGGCCTGCAACTGCTGGAACACCAGATTCAGGGTATTGCTATTTTGGCAATTGAATTTCTCCCCAGGACAAAATATACCTTTTACGGACAGATTAACATTTGGCCTGCAACAGCTTGGACACCAGTTTCAGGGTATTGCTATTTTGGCAATTGAATTTCACACCAGAACAAAATATATGTTTTGGCGGACACTATTATCCTTTGCCAGCCAGTGCTGGGACACCAGATGCATTGTATTGCTATTTTGGCAATTGAATTTCACCCCAGAACAAAATATACCCTTTTACGGACAGATTAACACTTGGTCTGCAACTGCTGGAACACCAGATTCAGGGTATTGCTATTTTGGCAATTGAATTTCACCCCAGAACAAAATATACCCTTCTACGGATAGATTAACACTTGGCCTGCAACAGCTGGGACACCAGATTCAGGGTATTGCTATTTTGGCAATTGAATTTCTCCCCAGGACAAAATATACCCATTTACAGACAGATTAACATTTGGCCTGCAACATCTGGGACACCAGATTCAGGGTATTGCTCTTTTGGAAATTGAATTTCACACCAGAACAAAATATACCTTTTAACGGACATATTAACACTTGGCCTGCAACAGCTGGAACACCAAATTCAGAGTATTACTATATTGGCAATTGAATTTCACCCAGAACAAAATATGCCCTTTTACAGACAGATTAACTCTTGGCCTGCAACTGCTGGAACACCAGATTCAGGGTATTGCTATTTTGGCAATTGAATTTCTCACCAGGACAAAATATACCCTTTTATGGATAATTTAACACTTGGCCTGCAACAGCTGGGACACCAGATTCAGGGTATTGCTATTTTGGCAATTGAATTTCACCCCTGAACAAAATATATGTTTTGGTGGACACTATTATACTTTGCAAGCCAGTGCTGGGACACCAGATTCATGGTATTGCTATTTTGGCAATTTAATTTAACCCCAGAACAAAATATGCCCTTTACGGGCAGATTAACACTTGGCCTGCAACAGCTGGGACACCAGATTCAGGGTATTGCTATTTTGGCAATTGAATTTCACCCCTGAACATAATATACTCATTTACGGACATATTAACACTTGGCCAGCAACAGCTGGAACACCAGATTCAGGGTATTGCTAGTTTGGCAATTGAATTTCTCCCCAGGATAAAATTTTCCTTTTTACGGACAGATTAACATATGGCCTGCAACAGCTGGGACACCAGATTCAGGGTATTGCTATTTTGGCAATTGAATTTCTCACCAGGACAAAATATACCCTTTTATGGACAGATTAACACTTGGCCTGCAACAGCTGGGACACCAGATTCAGGGTTTTGCTATTTTGGCAATTGAATTTCACCCCAGAACAAAATATATGTTTTGGCGGACACTATTATACTTTGCCAGCCAGTGCTGGGACACCAGATTAAGGGTGTGGCTATTTTGGCTATTGAATTTCACCCCAGAACAAAATATAACCTTTTACGGACAGATTAACACTTGGCCTGCAATAGCTGGAACACCAGATTTAGGGATTGCTATTTTGGCAGTTGAATTTCACCCCAGAACAAAATATACCCCTTTACGGACAGATTTAAACTAGACCTGCAACAGCTGGAACACCAGATTCAGGGTTTTGCTACTTTGGCAATTGAATTTCACCCCAGAACAAAATATATGTTTTTGCGGACATTATTATACTTTGCCAGCCACAGCTGAAAGCACTGATTTATGGTATTGCTATTTTGGCAATTGAATTTTACCCCAGAACAAAATATACCCTTTTACGGACAGATTAACACTTGGCCTGCAACAGCTGGGACACCAGATTCAGGGTATTGCCATTTTGGCAATTTAATTTCACCCCAGAACAAAATAAACCCTTTAACAGACGGATTAACACTTGGCCTGCAACAGCTGGCACACCAGATTTAGGGTATTGCTATTTTGGCAATTGATTTTCACCCCAGAACAAAATATATGTTTTGGCGGACACTATTATACTTTGCCAGCCACAATTGAAACCACTGATTTATGGTATTGCCATTTTGGCAATTGAATTTCACCCCAGAACAAATTATACCCTTTTACGGACAGATTAACACATAGCCTGCAACAGCTGGGACACCAGATTCAGGTTATTGCTATTTTGGCGATTGAATTTCACCCCAGAACATAATATACTCTTTTAAGGACATATTAACACTTGGCCTGCAACAGCTGGAACACCAGATTCAGGGTATTGCTATATTGGCAATTGAATTTCACCCAGAACAAAATATACCCTTTTACAGACAGATTAACTCTTGCCCTGCAACTGCTGGAACACCAGATTCAGGGTATTGCTATTTTGGCAATTGATTTTCTTCCCAGGACAAAATATACCTTTTAACAGACAGACTAAAATTTGGCCTGCAAAAGCTTGGACACCAGATTCAGGGTATTGCTATTTTGGCAATTGAATTTCACACCAGAAAAAAATATATGTTTTGGCGGACACTATTATACTTTGCCAGCCAGTGCTGGGACACCAGATGCATTGTATTACAATTTTGGCAATTGAATTTCACCCCTGAACAATATATACCCTTTTACGGACAGATTAACACTTGGTCTGCAACTGCTGGAACATCAGATTCAGGGGATTGATATATTGGCAATTGATTTTCACCGTAGAACAAAATATACCCTGATACAGACAGATTTAAACTAGGCCTGCAACTGCTGGAACACCAGATTCAGAGTATTGCTATTTTGGTAATTGAATTTCACCCCAGAACAAAATATATGTTTTGGGGAACACTATTATACTTTGCCAGCAGGTGCTGGGACACCAGATTCAGGGTATTGCTATTTTGACAGATTTAAACTAGGCCTGCAACTGCTGGAACACCAGATTCAGAGTATTGCTATTTTGGCAATTGAATTTCACCCCAGAATGAAATATACCTTTTTACGGACAGATTAACACTTGGCATGCAACAGCTATAACACCAGATTCAGGGTATTGCTATATTGGCAACTGAATTTCACCCCAGAACAAAATATACCCTTGTACGGATAGATTAACACTTGGCCTGCAACAGCTGGGACACCAGATTCAGGGTATTGCTATTTTGGCAATTGAATTTCTCCCCAGGACAAAATATACCCATTTACAGACAGATTAACATTTGGCCTGCAACAGCTGGAACACCAGATTCAGGGTATTGCTCTTTTGGAAATTGAATTTCACACCAGAACAAAATATACCCTTTTACGGACATATTAACACTTGGCCTGCAACAGCTGGAACACCAAATTCAGAGTATTACTATATTGGCAATTGAATTTCACCCAGAACAAAATATGCCCTTTTACAGACAGATTAACTCTTGGCCTGCAACTGCTGGAACACCAGATTCAGGGTATTGCTATTTTGGCAATTGAATTTCTCACCAGGACAGAATATACCCTTTTATGGATAATTTAACACTTGGCCTGCAACAGCTGGGACACCAGATTCAGGGAATTGCTATTTTAGTAATTTAATTTCACCCCAGAACAAAATATATGTTTTGGTGGACACTATTATACTTTGCAAGCCAGTGCTGGGACACCAGATTCATGGTATTGCTATTTTGGCAATTTAATTTAACCCCAGAACAAAATATGCCCTTTTACTGGCAGATTAACACTTGGCCTGCAACAGCTGGGACACCAGATTCAGGGTATTGCTATTTTGGCAATTGAATTTCACCCCTGAACATAATATACTCATTTACGGACATATTAACACTTGGCCAGCAACAGCTGGAACACCAGATTCAGGGTATTGCTAGTTTGGCAATTGAATTTCTCCCCAGGATAAAATTTTCCTTTTTACGGACAGATTAACATATGGCCTGCAACAGCTAGGACACCAGATTCAGGGTATTGCTATTTTGGCAATTGAATTTCTCACCAGGACAAAATATACCCTTTTATGGACAGATTAACACTTGGCCTGCAACAGCTGGGACACCAGATTCAGGGTTTTGCTATTTTGGCAATTGAATTTCACCCCAGAACAAAATATATGTTTTGGCGGACACTATTATACTTTGCCAGCCAGTGCTGGGACACCAGATTAAGGGTGTGGCTATTTTGACTATTGAATTTAACCCCAGAACAAAATATAACCTTTTACGGACAGATTAACACTTGGCCTGCAATAGCTGGAACACCAGATTTAGGGATTGCTATTTTGGCAGTTGAATTTCACCCCAGAACAAAATATACCCCTTTACGGACAGATTTAAACTAGACCTGCAACAGCTGGAACACCAGATTCAGGGTTTTGCTACTTTGGCAATTGAATTTCACCCCAGAACAAAATATATGTTTTTGCGGACATTATTATACTTTGCCAGCCACAGCTGAAAGCACTGATTTATGGTATTGCTATTTTGGCAATTGAATTTTACCCCAGAACAAAATATACCCTTTTACGGACAGATTAACACTTGGCCTGCAACAGCTGGGACACCAGATTCAGGGTATTGCCATTTTGGCAATTTAATTTCACCCCAGAACAAAATAAACCCTTTAACAGACGGATTAACACTTGGCCTGCAACAGCTGGCACACCAGATTTAGGGTATTGCTATTTTGGCAATTGATTTTCACCCCAGAACAAAATATATCTTTTGGCGAACACTATTATACTTTGCCAGCCACAGCTGAAACCACTGATTTATGGTATTGCTATTTTGGCAATTGAATTTCACCCCAGAACAAAATATACCCTTTTACGGACAGATTAACACATAGCCTGCAACAGCTGGGACACCAGATTCAGGGTATTGCTATTTTGGCGATTGAATTTCACCCCAGAACATAATATACTCTTTTACGGACATATTAACACTTGGCCTGCAACAGCTGGAAGACCAGATTCAGGGTATTGCTATATTGGCAATTGAATTTCACCCAGAACAAAATATACCCTTTTACAGACAGATTAACTCTTGGCCTGCAACTGCTGGAACACCAGATTCAGGGTATTGCTATTTTGGCAATTGAATTTCTCCCCAGGACAAAATATACCTTTTAACAGACAGATTAAAATTTGGCCTGCAACAGCTTGGACACCAGATTCAGGGTATTGCTATTTTGGCAATTGAATTTCACACCAGAACAAAATATATGTTTTGGCGGACACTATTATACTTTGCCAGCCAGTGCTGGGACACCAGATGCATTGTATTACAATTTTGGCAATTGAATTTCACCCCTGAACAATATATACCCTTTACGGACAGATTAACACTTGGTCTGCAACTGCTGGAACATCAGATTCAGGGGATTGATATATTGGCAATTGATTTTCACCGTAGAACAAAATATACCCTGATACAGACAGATTTAAACTAGGCCTGCAACTGCTGGAACACCAGATTCAGAGTATTGCTATTTTGGTAATTGAATTTCACCCCAGAACAAAATATATGTTTTGGGGAACACTATTATACTTTGCCAGCAGGTGCTGGGACACCAGATTCAGGGTATTGCTATTTTGACAGATTTAAACTAGGCCTGCAACTGCTGGAACACCAGATTAAGAGTATTGCTATTTTGGCAATTGAATTTCACCCCAGAACGAAATATACCTTTTTACGGACAGATTAACACTTGGCATGCAACAGCTATAACACCAGATTCAGGGTATTGCTATATTGGCAATTGAATTTCACCCCAGAACAAAATATACCCTTGTACGGATAGATTAACACTTGGCCTGCAACAGCTGGGACACCAGATTCAGGGTATTGCTATTTTGGCAATTGAATTTCTCCCCAGGACAAAATATACCCATTTACAGACAGATTAACATTTGGCCTGCAACATCTGGGACACCAGATTCAGGGTATTGCTCTTTTGGAAATTGAATTTCACACCAGAACAAAATATACCCTTTTACGGACATATTAACACTTGGCCTGCAACAGCTGGAACACCAAATTCAGAGTATTACTATTTTGGCAATTGAATTTCTCACCAGGACAAAATATACCCTTTTATGGACAATTTAACACTTGGCCTGCAACAGCTGGGACACCAGATTCAGGGGATTGCTATTTTGACAATTGAATTTAACCCCAGAACAAAATATATGTTTTGGCGGACACTATTATACTTTGCCAGCCACAGATGAAACCACTGATTTATGGTATTGCTATTTTGGCAATTGAATTTTACCCCAGAACAAAATATACCCTTTTACGGACAGATTAACACTTGGCCTGCAACAGCTGGGATACCAGATTCAGGGAATTGCTATTTTAGTAATTTAATTTCACCCCAGAACAAAATATATGTTTTGGTGGACACTATTATACTTTGCAAGCCAGTGCTGGGACACCAGATTCATGGTATTGCTATTTTGGCAATTTAATTTAACCCCAGAACAAAATATGCCCTTTTACGGGCAGATTAACACTTGGCCTGCAACAGCTGGGACACCAGATTCAGGTTATTGCTATTTTGGCAATTGAATTTCACCCCTGAACATAATATACTCATTTATGGACATATTAACACTTGGCCTGCAACAGCTGGAACACCAGATTCAGGGTATTGCTATTTTGGCTACTGAATTTCACCCCAGAACAAAATATACCCTTTTACAGACAGATTAACTCTTGGCCTGCAACTGCTGGAACACCAGATTCAGGGTATTGCTATTTTGGCAATTGATTTTCTCCCCAGGACAAAATATACCTTTTAACAGACAGATTAAAATTTGGCCTGCAACAGCTTGGACACCAGATTCAGGGTATTGCTATTTTGGCAATTGAATTTCACACCAGAGCAAAATATATGTTTTGGTGGACACTATTACACTTTGCCATCCAGTGCTGGGACACCAGATGCATTGTATTACAATTTTGGCAATTGAATTTCACCCCAGAACAAAATATACCCTTTTACGAACAGATTAACACTTGGTCTGCAACTGCTGGAACATCAGATTCAGGGTATTGATATATTGGCAATTGATTTTCACCCTAGAACAAAATATACCCTGATACAGACAGATTTAAACTAGGCCTGCAACTGCTGGAACACCAGATTCAGAGTATTGCTATTTTGGCAATTGAATTTCACCCCAGAACGAAATATACCCTTTTACGGACAGATTAACACTTGGCCTGCAACAGCTAGAACACCAGATTCAGGGTATTGCTATATTGGCAATTGAATTTCACCCCAGAACAAAATATACCCTTGTACGGATAGATTAACACTTGGCCTGCAACAGTTGGGACACCAGATTCAGGGTATTGCTATTTTGGTAATTGAATTTCACCCCAGAACAAAATAAATGTTTTGGTGGACACTATTATACTTTGCCATCCAGTGCTGGGACACCAGATTCAGGGTATTGCTATTTTGACTATTGAATTTCACCCGAGAACAAAATATACCCTTTTGCGGACAGATTAACACTTGGCCTGCAACAGCTGGGACACCAGATTCAGGGTATTGCTATTTTGGTAATTGAATTTCACCCCAGAACAAAATATATGTTTTGGCCGACACTATTATACTTTGCCAGCCAGTGCTGGAACACCAGATTCAGGGTATTGCTATTTTGGCTATTGAATTTCACCCCAGAACAAAATATACCCTTTTACGGACAGATTAACACTTGGCCTGTAACAGCTGGAACACCAGATTCAGTGTATTGCTATATTGGCAATTGAATTTCACCCCAGAAAAAATTTACCTTGATACGGACAGATTTAAACTAGGCCTGCAACTGCTGGAACACCAGATTCAGGGTATTGCTATATTGGCAATTGAATTTCACCCCAGAACAAAATATACCCTTTTTCGGACAGATTAACACTTGGCCTGCAACAGCTGGGACACCAGATTCAGTGTATTGCTATTTTGGCAATTGAATTTCACCTCAGAACAAAATATATGTTTTGGCGGACACTATTATACTTTACCAGCCAGTGCTGGGACACCAGATTCAGGGTATTGCTATTTTGGCTATTGAAATTCACACCAGAACAAAATATACCCTTTTACGGACAGATTAACACTTGGCCTGCAACAGCTGCAACACCAGATTCAGGGTATTGCTATTCTAGTAATTGAATTTCACCCCAGAACAAAATATATGTTTTGGCGGACACTATTATACTTTGCCAGCCAGTGCTGGTACACCAGATTCATGGTATTGCTATTTTGGCAATTGAATTTCACCCAGAACAAAATATATGTTTTGGCAGACACTATTATACTTTGCCAGCCAGTGCTAGGACACCAGATTCAGGGTATTGCTCTTTTGGCTATTGATTTTCACCATCAAAAAACGTGGTGATAAGGAAGCAGGATGCGCTCATACCCATATGCAGTTGTGCATTTCTGTAGGGGAGCACATCCTGCACTTGTAGTGCGTTGCTAATGGCAATCACCAGCAAAAAATGCATACAATGGATGATGCCAGCAACGGACTAGAAGTACCACAATGGACATCCTACATAAGATGAAATTTATGTGGATGTGGCAAGAATTCAGAACAAACACAGAACCAGAGATGGGTGCACGCTGCCGTCACACTAAACCCTCACACTGATGTTAAAAATTGAGAGTTAGTTCGACATATCCTACTAGGAGGACGTGTCTTAAGCCTCGGGCACCAGCGTCAAGGTCTCTCAAGTAGCCCGTGGGCCCTAACACTCACCTACCTGCGCCATATGGGCGATATCAGGGGCCAGTGGGCAATTACAGGAGCATTAGGACGACTCACAAACATCTCCTCTGTTACCTCCAGCATGTGGCCATGCTTGCAATGGGAGGTGGGAGGTGTCTATGAGCCCTACCCAAGACTGACTGATATAGCCCAAGGCCAAACAGGTGCACCCAAATGTGACCTGAAGATGAAAAACAGGCACATTTAAAATGGAGTTTATACACCTCCATACATATATATATAAACCATCAAAAAACGTGGTGATAAGGAAGCAGGATGCGCTCATACCCATATGCAGTTGTGCATTTCTGTAGGGGAGCACATCCTGCACTTGTAGTGCGTTGCTAATGGCAATCACCAGCAAAAATGCATACAATGGATGATGCCAGCAACGGACTACAAGTACCACAATGGACATCCTACATAAGATGAAATTTATGTGGATGTGGCAAGAATTCAGAACAAACACAGAACCAGAGATGGGTGCACGCTGCCGTCACACTAAACCCTCACACTGATGTTAAAAATTGAGAGTTAGTTCGACATATCCTACTAGGAGGACGTGTCTTAAGCCTCGGGCACCAGCGTCAAGGTCTCTCAAGTAGCCCGTGGGCCCTAACACTCACCTACCTGCGCCATATGGGCGATATCAGGGGCCAGTGGGCAATTACAGGAGCATTAGGACGACTCACAAACATCTCCTCTGTTACCTCCAGCATGTGGCCATGCTTGCAATGGGAGGTGGGAGGTGTCTATGAGCCCTACCCAAGACTGACTGATATAGCCCAAGGCCAAACAGGTGCACCCAAATGTGACCTGAAGATGAAAAACAGGCACATTTAAAATGGAGTTTATACACCTCCATACATATATATATAAACCATCAAAAACGTGGTGATAAGGAAGCAGGATGCGCTCATACCCATATGCAGTTGTGCATTTCTGTAGGGGAGCACATCCTGCACTTGTAGTGCGTTGCTAATGGCAATCACCAGCAAAAATGCATACAATGGATGATGCCAGCAACGGACTACAAGTACCACAATGGACATCCTACATAAGATGAAATTTATGTGGATGTGGCAAGAATTCAGAACAAACACAGAACCAGAGATGGGTGCACGCTGCCGTCACACTAAACCCTCACACTGATGTTAAAAATTGAGAGTTAGTTCGACATATCCTACTAGGAGGACGTGTCTTAAGCCTCGGGCACCAGCGTCAAGGTCTCTCAAGTAGCCCGTGGGCCCTAACACTCACCTACCTGCGCCATATGGGCGATATCAGGGGCCAGTGGGCAATTACAGGAGCATTAGGACGACTCACAAACATCTCCTCTGTTACCTCCAGCATGTGGCCATGCTTGCAATGGGAGGTGGGAGGTGTCTATGAGCCCTACCCAAGACTGACTGATATAGCCCAAGGCCAAACAGGTGCACCCAAATGTGACCTGAAGATGAAAAACAGGCACATTTAAAATGGAGTTTATACACCTCCATACATATATATATAAACCATCAAAAACGTGGTGATAAGGAAGCAGGATGCGCTCATACCCATATGCAGTTGTGCATTTCTGTAGGGGAGCACATCCTGCACTTGTAGTGCGTTGCTAATGGCAATCACCAGCAAAAATGCATACAATGGATGATGCCAGCAACGGACTACAAGTACCACAATGGACATCCTACATAAGATGAAATTTATGTGGATGTGGCAAGAATTCAGAACAAACACAGAACCAGAGATGGGTGCACGCTGCCGTCACACTAAACCCTCACACTGATGTTAAAAATTGAGAGTTAGTTCGACATATCCTACTAGGAGGACGTGTCTTAAGCCTCGGGCACCAGCGTCAAGGTCTCTCAAGCAGCCCGTGGGCCCTAACACTCACCTACCTGCGCCATATGGGCGATATCAGGGGCCAGTGGGCAATTACAGGAGCATTAGGACGACTCACAAACATCTCCTCTGTTACCTCCAGCATGTGGCCATGCTTGCAATGGGAGGTGGGAGGTGTCTATGAGCCCTACCCAAGACTGACTGATATAGCCCAAGGCCAAACAGGTGCACCCAAATGTGACCTGAAGATGAAAAACAGGCACATTTAAAATGGAGTTTATACACCTCCATACATATATATATAAACCATCAAAAACGTGGTGATAAGGAAGCAGGATGCGCTCATACCCATATGCAGTTGTGCATTTCTGTAGGGGAGCACATCCTGCATCTTGTAGTGCGTTGCTAATGGCAATCACCAGCAAAAATGCATACAATGGATGATGCCAGCAACGGACTACAAGTACCACAATGGACATCCTACATAAGATGAAATTTATGTGGATGTGGCAAGAATTCAGAACAAACACAGAACCAGAGATGGGTGCACGCTGCCGTCACACTAAACCCTCACACTGATGTTAAAAATTGAGAGTTAGTTCGACATATCCTACTAGGAGGACGTGTCTTAAGCCTCGGGCACCAGCGCCAAGGTCTCTCAAGTAGCCCGTGGGCCCTAACACTCACCTACCTGCGCCATATGGGCGATATCAGGGGCCAGTGGGCAATTACAGGAGCATTAGGACGACTCACAAACATCTCCTCTGTTACCTCCAGCATGTGGCCATGCTTGCAATGGGAGGTGGGAGGTGTCTATGAGCCCTACCCAAGACTGACTGATATAGCCCAAGGCCAAACAGGTGCACCCAAATGTGACCTGAAGATGAAAAACAGGCACATTTAAAATGGAGTTTATACACCTCCATACATATATATATAAACCATCAAAAACGTGGTGATAAGGAAGCAGGATGCGCTCATACCCATATGCAGTTGTGCATTTCTGTAGGGGAGCACATCCTGCACTTGTAGTGCTGCTAATGGCAATCACCAGCAAAAATGCATACAATGGATGATGCCAGCAACGGACTACAAGTACCACAATGGACATCCTACATAAGATGAAATTTATGTGGATGTGGCAAGAATTCAGAACAAACACAGAACCAGAGATGGGTGCACGCTGCCGTCACACTAAACCCTCACACTGATGTTAAAAATTGAGAGTTAGTTCGACATATCCTACTAGGAGGACGTGTCTTAAGCCTCGGGCACCAGCGTCAAGGTCTCTCAAGTAGCCCGTGGGCCCTAACACTCACCTACCTGCGCCATATGGGCGATATCAGGGGCCAGTGGGCAATTACAGGAGCATTAGGACGACTCACAAACATCTCCTCTGTTACCTCCAGCATGTGGCCATGCTTGCAATGGGAGGTGGGAGGTGTCTATGAGCCCTACCCAAGACTGACTGATATAGCCCAAGGCCAAACAGGTGCACCCAAATGTGACCTGAAGATGAAAAACAGGCACATTTAAAATGGAGTTTATACACCTCCATACATATATATATAAACCATCAAAAACGTGGTGATAAGGAAGCAGGATGCGCTCATACCCATATGCAGTTGTGCATTTCTGTAGGGGAGCACATCCTGCACTTGTAGTGCTGCTAATGGCAATCACCAGCAAAAATGCATACAATGGATGATGCCAGCAACGGACTACAAGTACCACAATGGACATCCTACATAAGATGAAATTTATGTGGATGTGGCAAGAATTCAGAACAAACACAGAACCAGAGATGGGTGCACGCTGCCGTCACACTAAACCCTCACACTGATGTTAAAAATTGAGAGTTAGTTCGACATATCCTACTAGGAGGACGTGTCTTAAGCCTCGGGCACCAGCGCCAAGGTCTCTCAAGCAGCCCGTGGGCCCTAACACTCACCTACCTGCGCCATATGGGCGATATCAGGGCCAGTGGGCAATTACAGGAGCATTAGGACGACTCACAAACATCTCCTCTGTTACCTCCAGCATGTGGCCATGCTTGCAATGGGAGGTGGGAGGTGTCTATGAGCCCTACCCAAGACTGACTGATATAGCCCAAGGCCAAACAGGTGCACCCAAATGTGACCTGAAGATGAAAAACAGGCACATTTAAAATGGAGTTTATACACCTCCATACATATATATATAAACCATCAAAAACGTGGTGATAAGGAAGCAGGATGCGCTCATACCCATATGCAGTTGTGCATTTCTGTAGGGGAGCACATCCTGCACTTGTAGTGTTGCTAATGGCAATCACCAGCAAAAATGCATACAATGGATGATGCCAGCAACGGACTACAAGTACTACAATGGACATCCTACATAAGATGAAATTTATGTGGATGTGGCAAGAATTCAGAACAAACACAGAACCAGAGATGGGTGCACGCTGCCGTCACACTAAACCCTCACACTGATGTTAAAAATTGAGAGTTAGTTCGACATATCCTACTAGGAGGACGTGTCTTAAGCCTCGGGCACCAGCGTCAAGGTCTCTCAAGTAGCCCGTGGGCCCTAACACTCACCTACCTGCGCCATATGGGCGATATCAGGGGCCAGTGGGCAATTACAGGAGCATTAGGAGCATTGATTTTCACCACAGAAAATGATCTATCCTTTGCCAGACAGCAGACAGTATTACACTTGGCTAGCCAAAGCTGGAACACCAGATTTAGGGGATTGGTGTTTTGGCAATTGTATTTAACCCCTTAATAAAATATAGAAATTGCTATCCTGAGTTTCTAGGGGTGACAATAAGCACAGCCAAGCCCCTGATGTAGTATATAGCAAAAAAAAAAAACTAGTATTAATGAATTGATGGACTTGGTGGCAGCTTGTTCTGGTGCACCATAAGTCACAAAATGGCCGCCGATCAAGTGACAGAAAAACACTCTGTGCAGCCTAAAAACCAGTGAGCAATTAACTAGCAGAAGTTGAATCATTCACAGCTGTAGATCGATCAGTTCATTAGGTGCTGTTGCTGGCTTTTCCCTGCCTAATCTCGCCCTAACAGAAGCTGCATCCTCTCCCTACACTAATCAGAGCAGTGTGACATGCGGAGCTACGTGACTCCAGCTTAAATAGAGGCTGGGTCACATGCTGCACTTGGCTAATCACAGCCATGCCATTAGTAGGCATGGTTGTGATGGCTTCTTAGGACAAGAAGTAAAACGCTAGCTGATTGGCTGCTGTGCAGCCCTTCAGAAAACGTGAAGAAATCGCCGAACAACGGACCCGAACCCGAAATTTTTTGAAAATGTTCGGGTCCGGGTCCCGAACACCCCAAAATTCGGTACGAACCCGAACTATGCTCGAACTGTTCGCTCAACACTACTAATAAGCTCTTTTTCTTTTTCCCCACTAATACACGCCAAAAAGGGCTTTAGAACATATCCGCTGAACAGCAAATATATATATTTTTGCCACTAATACATGCCAAAAAGGGCTTTAGAACAGATAACTGCACCGCTGTTCAGCAAATAAATTTTTCTTTTTTCCACTGATACACAACACAAAAGGCTTTAGAATATATAACTGTAACGCTGAATGGCAAATATAGTTTTTTCTTTTGCGACTAATGCACGACAAAAAGGGCTTTAGAACATGTAACTGCACCGCTGAACGGCAAATAGGTCGTTATTTATTTTCACTTATACACGACATAAAAGGCTTCAGAACATATAACTGCACCGCGAACAGCAAATATATTTTACTTTTTTCCCACTTATACATGATACAAAAGGCTTTAGAATATATAACTGCACCGCTGAATGGCACATTAATTGAATTTTGCCACTATTACATACCAAAAAGGGCTTTAGAACATATAACGGCACCGCTGAACTGAAAATATATTTTACTTTTGCCGCTAATACACAACAAAAAGGGCTGTAATTTTCTCACTTCACCACACAATGGCTAATAAGCCCTTTTTTCCTGACTAATACAAGCCCAAAAATCCTTTAGAACATATAACTGCACTGCACAAGGGCAAATAAGACGTAGAAATATTTCCTTGTAATAAACCCTGTTAATGGCTGTATCAAACAGCACTTGCACCCCAATAACAACAACGGTTTGTTGGAATTACAGGGCTGTATAATGGCAATTTGGGTGCCCAGTCTGTGCAGCAAGGTGTAATAGGATTGTTCCTATTACCCAGTCTTTAACCTCCCCTACTGAACCCTGTTCAACATAAATGCTGTGGAATGATCCCTCCCTGTCCTTTCCCTACACCTTGAATCATTTTTCCCTGAACTTGTAAAACGTTGGCTGAGGCTATTTATAGGGCTGTGACATCACAGGGCTGGCTGCTGATTGGCTGCATGGCATTATGGGTTATCCGGCCTTTCCAGAGTTCCTTGCTCCATGTCCTCTTCGACAACTTCGATTCGCTCATTCTCTACCTTTCAGTAACATAGTATATAATATAAGACCGAAAAAAGACATTTGTCCATCCAGTTCGGCCTGTTTCCTACATGAGCTATATTATGTATATTATGTCTTGTTATGATACAGCTTACAATAATTAAGTGTGCATTACACCTCTAGTACCTCTACATTACGTTATGTTATAAATAATACATTATTACGATATTTGCCTCTTCAAAGGTAAGTAACATGTTGAACCGTTGCGCCATCAATACTGCCTGTCTCATAAATGTCTGCAATTAAATCCAATATATTTGGCTTTAATCAAACTAATTTGATTGCTCTTAAAAACCCTGTATAATTCAATTACATGTAATTAAAGTACAAACTCCTTTACAGTTATGTTAATGTGGGCAGCTGGTAGAATTCCTTTGTGAAATTAATTTTGTTTGTTTTTTTGCCTACTTTTAATACAGCATCATTTTGAAATAGAAACCAGGACATTCATAAGTCGAATTGAAGTAGAAAATGATTGACAGTAGAAGAAAAGCTTACATGGCTCAGGAAAATTATCATAAGGGAGCCATAGATTTATTATGTTCTAATTAAGTGACTTGAGCTTGTGAGTTTTTGATTTTTTTTATATAACTGCTTATTACTATTAAGTAGGGATGAGCGAATCGACTTCGGATGAAACATCTAAAGTCGATTTGCATAAAACTTTGTTCTAATACTGTACGGAACAGGAGAACCGCACAGTATTAGAATGTATTGGCTCCGATGAGCCGATCGGATCCTGATTTCTGGAAATGGTTTTTTAAAGTATTAATTAATTTATGAAGTTATTACGCGAAGTCTAGCGAGACTTTGAGAAGCAATAACTTCAGCTCATTGGAGCCAATACATTCTAATACTGTAAAGAACTCCTGCTCCGTAGAGTATTAGAACAAAGTTTTATGCAAATCGACTTCTGATGTTTCATCCGAGGTCGATTCACTCATCACTACTATTGAGCTGTATAAGTGATGGGAGAACTTCCAGATTGTATAAAAAAAAAAAAATCAGGAACAAGTCCTACCTGACTGATCATACTCCAGTTCTCATCTATTTTATTGTGTCTTCATTGATATGTGTGCTGTACTATTATTTCTTTATTTTTTAAAGAAAAGGAATTATGATGAAAATTCACTGTGAACCAGTGAGTCAGGATCAATAAGAAGATTTTAGGGTAGCTAAATTCATTAACCAGACATGTAATACATATGAGATGCCAATTGCTGTAAAAATGCAGAGCTACTGGGTTCAGGACAGTGCTTGCACCATTTGCAGCAGTTGTTTGCTATATGTACGTTAACACTTAACTGCAGTGGTGAGAATCAGAGATAATTGCGCTCCTGATCAGCATAAAACTTAAAGGGAACCTGTCACCATAAAAATGCTAATTTATTTGTTGGCAGCATTTTACAGAGCAGGAGGAGCTGAGCAGTTTGGTACATACAGTGGTATGCAAAAGTTTTGGCACCCCAAACAATTTTTTATTCTCATTGTTTACATTTTCAAAATAACAAAAAAAGGAAAAGGTCCTGAAGCAAATTTTGCACCTATTCTGTGTTTTTGACCTACAATGCAAATGTTTTCATCATTGCTTTCCAAGAGCTATAACTTTTCCATCAATGTACCTGTATGAGCTTATTTTTTTTTTTAGGACGTTACAGTTTTTAATGTACTATTTTGGGTACATATAATGACTGATTAAAGCCAGCGGTCTAGCCTAAGGCCCCTTTGATAATGTCAATAAAAAGACGTATTGGTGGTTAAAACCATCAAATTCACTGTGATGTAATGCTGCTTTTTACAAGATTGCATGATAACACACAATGTAAAAACTGACAGAAGACTACGAACACAAGTGTGAACAAAGCCTTACAAAATAAACTTTTAAAAATGTTATTATCATATGTTACTCTAAATACAGTACTGGTTTTCTCTATAAGTAATTACATGAAACATTAAATTCATCATATCCTTTAAATAACTCCTCTATATTTTTTTACTAGTTGTAAGTTTCATTCACACATGCACCTCTAGGTTCTATTTGGGTTTTCTTTAAAAGGAATGTATAATCAGAAAATGAACTATTGGCAGGGGTAAGAATCGCGGTCGCAGAGGGTGCGACCGTGGCGGGGCCCAGAGGGGGAGGGGCCCGCTGCACTTGCATGTAATGGGAGCGCTCTGACGGGGCCCGGCATGAAGTACAGTGAGGTTCGCTCTTCAAGCATGAGGGGCGCAGGAGAGGGATAGTAGAGGCAAAGAAGGGGGGAGGGGTGCACTCACCCGGCAGTTCTTGTCACTGCCAGGCAGTTCGTTTTCAGAGTGAAGCAAGACGACCTCTCCGCTTCCTGATTCACTGTTCTTCTGAGCTCAGGCGCTCCCCCTGCTGCCCGCACATCGTGCTGCTGGCTGTGAGAGGAGCACTGAAAGCTCAGGAATCGGCCTTCAGGACAGCCAGCAGCACAATGTGAGTGTGGGAGCGCGTCATCAGAGAAGAGGGTAAGTATGTGTTTTTTTTGTCCCATAAAGCTGCAGACTGGAGGCAAAAGTAGGGCAACAACTAGAGTGAGGGGGCACAAAAGTGGGCATCTTTACTGAGGGGGAGCTTAATCTGGAATAACTACTGTGAGGGGGCAACTAATCTGGAATAACTACTGTGATGGGGCACATATGTGGGCATAACTACTGTGAGGAGGCAAATATGTGGCATAACTACTATAAGGGGGCACATATCTGCTGTGAGGGGGCACATATCTGGCATAACTACTGTGAGGAAGGCACATATCTGGCCATAACCACTGTGAGGGGCTTGGCTATCTTTCACTAGAGATGTCCCGAACTATTCGCCGGCGAACAGTTCCCGGCAAACATCTCTTGTTCGCGTTAGCCACGGCGGGCGAGCATATGCGATGTTCAGTCCGCCCCCTATACATCATCATTGAGCAAACTTTGATGCTCTACCTCCCTGTCAGCAGACACATTCCAGCCAATCGGCATACCCTCCCTCCCAGACCCTCCTACCTCCTATCAAAAAGCAAGGACAGCATCCATCTTAGATTCATTCTGAAGCTGCAGTGTTAGTTAGAGCAGGGAGAGTGCTGCTGCTGCTGAATTAATATAGGGATTCTAAGGAAAGCGTTAGCTACTAGTGTTCAGTGTCCACTTCAGTCCTCAAACACTCATCTGCTGTAAGGACAGCACCCCAAAAAGCCCTTTTTAGGGCTGGTACATCAGTCTGCTTATATATATATATATATATATATATATATATATTATTTCAGTTGCCTGCCCGTGTGTGAGAGGCCGCAGGCCCACAGACTGTACTATGTGCACACCACTCATATAGGGTGGCACAGTACCTTGCAGATAAAAAAGTAATTTCATTTTTACCTTTTAATATAATTTCAGTTGCCTGCCAGTGTGTGTCAGGCCCATAGACTGTACTGTGCCCATTGCCCACCACTCATATAGGGTGGCACAGTACCTTGCAAATAAAAAAGACATTTAATTTTTACCCTTTAATATAATTTCAGTTGTCTGCCAGTGTGTGTCAGGCCCACAGACTGTACTGTGCCCACTGCCAGTGCCCACTACTCATATCGGGTGGCACAGTACCTTGCAGATAAAAAAGTCATTACATTTTTACCCTTTAATATAATTTCAGTTGCCTGCCAGTGTGTGTCAGGCCCACAGACTGTACTGTGCCCACTGCCCACCACTCATATAGGGTGGCACAGTACCTTGCAGATAAAAAAGTCATTTAATTTTTACCCTTTAATATAATTTCATTTGCCTGCCAGTGTGAGTCAGGCCCACAGACTGTCCTGTGCCCACTTCCAGTGCCCACCTCTCATATCGGATGGCACAGTACCTTGCAGATAAAAAGGTAATTTAATTTTTAGCCTTTAATATAATTTCAGTTGCCTGCCAGTGTGAGTCAGGCCCACAGACTGTACTGTGCCTACTGCCAGTGCCCACCACTCATATCGGGTGGCACAGTACCTTGCAGATAAAAAAGTCATTTAATTTTTACCCTTTAATATAATTTCAGTTGCCTGCCAGTGTGTGCCAGGCCCACTGACTGTACTGTGCCCACTGCCCACCACTCATATAGGATGGCATAGTACCTTGCACGCATAATACTACTAATAAAAAAAAATGACAGGCAGAGGCAGGCCACCCCGCAGGGGCCATCGTGGTCGTGGTGCTGTGATATCCTTTGGCCCTAGAATAATGCCCAGTGTTCAGAGGCCACATACCCTGAACTTGAAAAATTCTGAGGACATAGTTGACTGGCTTACACAGGACACCCAATGTTCTACAGCTTCCGCTCGGAACCTTGACGCATCATCCTCCTCTAGCTCAGCTTCGGCTCTCAAGTTACCACTCGCCCGACCGCCGTCACCACCAACACTAGCACCACAGCCGCTTCACTTGATCTGTCAGAGGAGTTATTTACACATCAATTGGAAGAAATAAGTGATGCACAACCATTATTGCCAGAGGATGTAGATAACAGGGATATGTCTCAGTCAGGCAGCATTACACACATGGACGTACGGTGTGATGATGATGTTGTACCCGCTGCTGCTTCCTTTGCTGAGTTGTCAGATACAAGTGAAGCAGTTGATGATGACGATGTGTCCGAGGATGTCACGTGGGTGCCCACTCAAAGAGAAGAAGAACAGGGGGAAAGTTCAGATGGGGAGACAGAGAGGAGGAGGAAACGACTTGGAAGCAGGGGGAGGTCGTCGCAAGGAGCTAGTGGCACAGTCAGACAGCATGTATCGGCACCCGGGGTCAGCCAGACAGCACGCCAATCAACGCATGCTGTTGCCACCACCAGAATGCCGTTATGCAAAGCTCAGCAGTGTAGCATTTTTTTTGTGTGTCTGCCTCTGATAACAGCGATGCCATTTGCAACCTGTGTCAAAAGAAACTGAGTCATGGGAAGTCCAACACCCACCTAGGTGCAACTGCTTTGCGAAGGCACATGATCTCACATCACAAACGCCTATGGGATCAACACATGAGTACAAGCAGCACAAAAACTCCATCCTCCTCCTGGTCCAGCATCTTCAGCCACGTCAACCACTGCTGTTCTCCTTGCCCCCTCTCAACCACCCGCCACTCTGTCTCTCAACTTCAGCAGTTCCTGCTCATCTGCCCAAAGTCAGGTGTCTGTCAAGGAAATGTTTGAGCGTAAGAAGCCCATGTCACAGAGTCACCCCCTTGCCCGGCATCTGACATCTGGCTTGTCGGAACTCTTAGCCCGCCAGCTTTTACCATACAAGCTGGTGGAGTCTGAGGCCGTCAAAAAAATTGTAGCTATTGGGACACCGCAGTGGACGGTACCCGGCCGTATTTTTTTTTCACAAAAGGCCATCCCTAACCTGTACTCTATTGTGGAAAAGGAAGTCATGGCATGTATGGCACACAGTGTTGGGGCAAGGGTCCATCTGACCACTGATACCTGGTCTTCAAAGCACGGCAAGGGCAGATATATCACGTACACTGTGCATTGGGTAAACCTGCTGATGGCTGCCAAGCATGGAATGCGTGGCTCTGCAGCAGAGTTGGTGACACCGCCACGACTTGCAGGCAGGCCTGCTACAACCTCCTCTACTCCTCCTACTCCATCCTCTTCGCTAACCTCCTCGGCTGAGTCATCTTCTGCTGCTGCATCTTGCTCCACATCAACTGCACCCCCCCCACCCAGCTCCCTGGGGGCTATTCCACATCCCGGATACGACAGTGTCACGCCGCCTTGGGGTTGACTTGCCTGAAAGCAGAGAGTCACACC
This sequence comes from Bufotes viridis, assembly GCA_033119425.1. Classification (NCBI taxonomy): domain Eukaryota; kingdom Metazoa; phylum Chordata; class Amphibia; order Anura; family Bufonidae; genus Bufotes; species Bufotes viridis. The sequence continues at coordinate 336,939,216 of CM065593.1, read as the reverse complement.
GGACCAGCATTCCTGTCCACCCTGAACGCACAGGTGGATCAGTGGCTGACCCCACACCAACTGGAGATCGGCTAAGTGGTGTGTGACAACGGAAGCAATCTGTTGGCGGCATTGAATTTGGTCAAGTTGACACATGTGCCGTGCATGGCACATGTGTTAAATCTGATCGTACAACGCTTTGTGTCTAAGTACCCAGGCTTACAGGACGTCCTCAAGCAGGCCAGGAAGGTGTGTGGCCATTTCAGGCGTTCCTACACGGCCATGGCGCACTTTTCCGATATTCAGCGGCGAAACAACATGCCAGTGAGGCGCTTGATATGCGACAGCCCGACACGTTGGAATTCAACACTCCTAATGTTCGACCGCCTGCTCCAACAAGAAAAAGCCGTCAACGAGTATTTGTATGACCGGGGTGCTAGGACAGCCTCTGCGGAGCTGGGTATTTTTTTTGCCACGTTACTGGACGCTCATGTGCAATGCCTGTATGCTCATGCGTCCTTTTGAGGAGGTGACAAACCTAGTCAGTCGCACCAAAGGCACCATCAGCGACCTCATCCCATTTGTTTTCTTCCTGGAGCGTGCCCTGCGAAGAGTGCTGAATCAGGCCGTAGATGATCGTGAAGAGGAATAGTTGTGGTCACCATCACCACCAGAAACAGCCTTATCATCATCGCTTGCTGGACCTGCGGCAACACTGCAAGAGGAGTCTGAGGTAGAGGAGTCAGAGAAGTCAGAGGAGGAATGTGGCTTTGAGGAGGAGGAAGACCAACCACAACAGGCATCCCAGGGTGCTCATTGTTGTCACTTATCTGGGACCCGTGGTGTTGTTGTACGTGGCTGGGGGGAAGAACAGACCTTCAATGACATCAGTGAGGACAAGGAACGGGACATGAGTCGCTCGGCATCCAACCTTGTGCAAATGGGGTCTTTCATGCCTGTTGAGGGACCCTCATATAAAAAGGCTGAAGGAGAACGACACGTACTGGGTGGCCACGCTACTAGACCCCGGTTTAAGCAGAAAGTGGCTGAAATGTTGCCGAATTGCCGGAAGTCGGAAAGGATGCAGCAGTTCCATTACAAGTTAAAAAGTATGCTTTACACAGCGTATAAGGGTGATGTCACAGCACAACGGGAATCTAACAGGGGAAGAGGTGAAAGTAATCCTCCTCCTACCACTACCACACCGGCAAGGACAGAACGCTTTACAGACGTGTTGTTGATGGAGGACATGCAGAGCTTTTTAAGTCCTACGCATCGCCACAGCGCTTCAGGGTCCACCCTCAGAGAACGACTTGACCGACAGGTAGCAGACTACCTCACCTTAACTGCAGATATCGACACTCTGAGGAGCGATGAACCTCTTGACTATTGGGTGTGCAGGCTTGACCTTTGGCTTGAGCTATCCCAATTTGCGATAGAACCTCTGACCTGCCACGCTTCAAGTGTCCTGTCAGAAAGGACCTTCAGTGCAGCAGGAGGTATTGTCACTGACAAGAGAAGTCGCCTAGGTCAAAAAAGTCTTCATTACCTCACCTTTATTAAGATGAATGAGGCGTGGATACCAAAGGGACTGACAGTAGGGGATGTATTTGACTAAAAAAAGCCTGATGAGATGCCTTGGGCTAAAAATGGTCCCCACACTGCTGTATTTAATCTCTGCATGCCGGATGACTTGCTTGACTTCTCCGCCACCAACTAGGGTTCAAGCCGCAATGTTTTAGTACACTTTCTGCCTGGAAAACATCAATTTTTCCTCGGCTGCAACAATACTTAATTTTTCAGGCATGTGTACATGCCTAATTTTTCTGGCCTCTGGTGCTGCACTGTGGCTGCAAAAAAAAAAAAAAGGCACATACATGTGTCAATTACCCTTCGTGATCGTTACCTTGTTGTGGTAAAGGGGCTTGCGTATCACAATGAAGCGATGACCTCTATGAGTGTGTTGGCAATGTTGGCACACCCCAGTTGCTTCATTGTGAACAGACCAAAAGCGATCGGCTGGATAATTTTTCATAGAAAAAACATAATTTTTTTTTGTGATCATCTAAGATGATCAATAAAGCCTACTAGGCCAACAATGGGCCCACACTGCAGAATCATTGTTTTCTGGGTCACTTAACTGTCACTGAACTACCTCAGCACGACCATAGGCTTTGAAAAACCACCATCGCCTGCAATCTCCCAAATGTGCGCACGAGCACAGTCATCACTACACCAAGATTGACGCATAGAGGAATAAAATTTATGTCATGAGTGTGTCAACTATTAACAACTCTTTGCGGTTGTCTAAAATCTATTTGATACAAGTCCCCTGATAGGGACGTAACAGGGATTAAACTGATAAGAATATTACTACTTAATACACCACTCATATAGGGTGTCACAGTACATTGCACAGCGCACGCACAGTGCCCCAAATTGGAAGGAAGAGGACCGACCAACCATCTTTTTCCATCTCCTGGTTCCTAAAATCTATTCGATACACATCTCCTGATAGGGGACGTAACAGGGATTAAACTGATAGGAATAGTACTACTTAACACACCACTCACATAGGGTGGCACAGTACATTGCACGGCACATGCGCAGTGCCCGAAATTGGAAGGAAGAGGACCAACCAACCATCTTTTTCCATCTGATAGGGGACAAAACAGAGATTAAACTGGTTAAAACAGATTTTTTTAAATTTAAACAAAAGAGGACAGCCTCTGCGGAGCAGGGTATTTTTTGGCCGCGTTACTGAACGCTCATGCACAATGGCTGTAGGCTCATGCGTCCTTTTGCGGAGGTGACAAGCCTGGCTAGTCAAACCCAAGGCAACATCATCGACCTCATCCTATATTCGTTTTTTCTGGAGCGTGCCCTGCGAAGAGTGCTGGATCAGGCCATAGATGAGCATGAAGAGGAAGAGTTGTGGTCACCATTACCACCAGAAGCAGCCTTGTCGTCGTCGATTGCTGGACCTGCGGCAACGCAGAGAGAGGAGTCTGAAGAAGAGTAGTCAGAGGAGGAAGGTGGCTTTGAGGAGGAGGAAGACCAACCGCAGCAGGCGTCCCAGGGGGCTTGTTGTCACCTTTCGGGGACCGTTGGTGTTGTACGTGGCTGGGTGGAGGAAGAGACCTTTAATGACGTCAGTGAGGACAAGGAACGGGACATGGCTAGCTTGGTATCCAACCTTGTGCAAATGGGGAGTTTGCGGTTGTGCAAATGGACTGTTTGCAGTTTGTTAAACGGGGAGTTTGGTCTGTCAGAGTTTGGTCTGTCACTGTGAAGCGGGCATAACCCTTAGACTACCTGATTGATACAACATCATACCTAATCGTATACACACACTGGATGTTTTAAAGCACGTTATTCCAAACAATTTAGGAATGTTAGGTGATTTATGCCCTTTATGGATTAAAACCTGACTCTGCATCAACTACGTAATTTTCCATGTGAGTTTTGCCATGGATCCCCTCCAGCATGCCACAGTCCAGGTGTTAGTCCCCTTGAAACAACTTTTTCATCACTATTGTGGCCAGAAAGAGTCCCTGTGGGTTATAAAATTCGCCTGTCTATTGAAGTCTATGTCGGTTCGCCCGTTCGCAAACATTTGCGGAAGTTCGTGCTCGTGAGCGGAAAATGTTATGTTCGCGACATGTCTATCTTTCACACAGCAGATTACCCACACAGCATCCGCTCATGTGAAAGAGCCCTTAGTGTAAAGAAAATCTGCTGCCTCTTTGTAAAAATGGGGGGGGGGACCCGATCCAAAGTTTGCACTGGGGCCCATAACACTCTAGTTACACCACTGTTTCTGATCTGTTAGAAAGGTGCATGATGTAATCTGTAGTGAAGGTAATCTTATCACTGACTGTATTTGTGAGTTGTCCATTCCCTTCTGATCCTCAGCTGTGTCATGTGACCAGCAATCAGACTTTCCAAATAAAGTCAGAGAATATAAACATTTGCAGGAGTGTTACTTTAAATCATATTTTTTTTATGTTTAACATGTTTTAAAGCATTTTTTCTGCTAGTGTGTTCCTCCTTGGTAGTCTTTCGAGTAGCAGACGGTGTACCCCTCCCGCGTTTGGCTCCAGATCTCCCACTGCTTCCATCCAGCTGTCTCATGAGCATGCTACCTTCTTGCTATCTCACGGGCATGCTGCCTCCCTCGCCCCCTGATGATGATGATGATGCCCGCTGCTCATACGTGCGATCGGCTACATCATCATCCACAAATGTTGGGTCGTCACTAGAGATGAGCGAACACCTGGAAGTTCGGGAAGTTCGGCCGAACTTCCCGAAAATGTTCGGGTTCGGGATCCGAACTCGACCTGAACTTTATCCCGAACCCCGTTGAAGTCAATGGGGACCCAAACTTTTAGGCACTAAAAAGGCTGTAAAATAGTCCAGGAACGGGCTAGAGGGCTGCCAAAAGCAGATAAATGTAGGTAAATCCCCTGCAAACAAATGTGGATAGGGAAATTAATGAAAATAAAATAAATAAAATTTAACCAATATCAATTGAAGAGAGGTCCCACTGCAAGGAATCATGCGTCATATCACCCAACACTGGAGAAGGCCACTTTCAGTTATTTCGGACCCAGCACCCAGACAGAGGAGAGCGGTCCCACAGCAAGGAATCATGCGTCATTTCACCCACCACTGGAGAAGGCCACTTTCAGTTATTTCGGCCCAGCACCCAGACCGAGGATACAGGTCCCACAGCAATGGAATCATGCGTCATATCACCCACCACTGGAGAAGACCACTTTCAGTTATTTCGGCCCCAGCACCCAGACAGAGGAGAGGTCCCACAGCAAGGAATCATGCGTCATATCACCCACCACTGGAGATGGCCACTTTCAGTTATTTCGGCCCCAGCACCCAGACAGAGGATTCAGGTCCCACAGCAAGGAATCATGCGTCATATTACCCACCACTGGAGATGGCCACTTTCAGTTATTTCGGCCCCAGCACCCAGACAGAGGAGAGAGGTCCCACAGCAAGAAATCATGCGTCACTTGTGTTACTCGCACCTTTTGTGCACGTCCCTGACCTATCGTAACATGTGATCCCACCTAACTGCCATCATTGGCAGTTTCACGCCTAAAGGAGTCCACATCTGACCTCTCCTCCAAGTCTGGGCTGGCCTGTAATTGCTGACTGTCCTCACAAAGTTCATTGTCTCTGAAAAGCGGAGCAGAGCCGACGGCTATCATTATTTGGCTAGCAGAAGGTCCAGCAACTGCAAGGGGCAGGCTCAGGACAGGTAAGGGTATAGAGGCAGTTCTTGGGCCATGCCAACTAAGTGTGATGTCAGAGAAACCCATTGAATGCTGGCTGTGGGTATCTGTTGTCACTTGAGATGATTGTGAACAGCAAGTCAACCACACCAGTACAGCTGTATTGTTGGTCAAAAACACGACCACTGGAGGACAGTGACAGCTCAGGATTGTTGCTGCGACTGCTATCACCCCCCTTCTTCTGCTGCTACTTGTGCCGGCTACAACATAATTTTCGCCTCTGCCCGTTCCTTTGGAGGGCTCAACTGCCTTTAATACTGAGGCACAGTAACTGTTTCACTAATAGAACGGATTAACTATGAATGTCAGTGCACTTTACAGTGATGTACACAGTAATATATTACATCATCCTTCAATCCATATGTATAATGAGTAGTGTTGAGCGCGAATATTGGAATAGCTAATTTTTTCGTGAATATCACAACTTCGATAATTCACGAATATAGCGGTATATATTCGCTATTTCGATTATTCGATTATTTTTTTTTTAGCTGTTAATCCTTGTTGCTCTCTGGTTGTCTTCCAACTTCCCAAAAGCTGTTCTTACCTGTCTGGAAGACTCCTGGCTTCCTGCCCGCTCCAGTTAATGCACGTTGCCGCTTCTGCCGACTTCCCGTGTACATGGAGCGTCCCCATCCCAATGGGAACATCTCCATGCTAAAATGTACTGTCGGATGTGAGAATCACGATTTCACAAATTTGATGTAGTTGTAATCGCAATGCGATTAATATAACCTGAATTATTCGCATTGAGATATTCGTTATATTCTAGCAATACAACCATTAGGAACTTAGCTCTAAGATCAATTGCAATGCGATTATATGTTAACGCTTTGCGGAATGAAACTTCGAGTACATCATCATCCACAAATGTTTAATTAGTCTCTAGAGATGACCGAACACCTGGAAGTTCGGGTTTGGGAAGTTCGGCGAACTTCCCGAAAATGTTGATTCGGGATCCGAACTCGACCGAACTTTATCCCGAACCCGAACCCATTGAAGTCAATGGGGACCCGAACTTTAGGCACTAAAAGGCTGTAAAATAGTCCAGGAACGGGCTAGAGGGCTGCCAAAGGCAGCAAAATGTAGGTAAATCCCCTGCAAACAAATGTGGATAGGAAATTAATTAAAATAAAATAAAATAAATAAAAATTTAACCAATATCAATTGGAGAGAGGTCCCACTGCAAGGAATCATGCGTCATATCACCCAACACTGGAGAAGGCCACTTTCAGTTATTTCGGCCCAGCACCCAGACAGAGGAGAGCGGTCCCACAGCAAGGAATCATGCGTCATATCACCCACCACTGGAGAAGGCCACTTTCAGTTATTTCGGCCCAGCACCCAGACAGAGGAGAGAGGTCCCACAGCAAGGGAATCATGCGTCATATCACCCACCACTGGAGAAGGCCACTTTCAGTTATTTCGGCCTAGCACCCAGACAGAGGAGAGAGGTCCCACAGCAAGGAATCATGCGTCATATCACCCACCACTGGAGAAGGCCACTTTCAGTTATTTAGTCCCAGCACCCAGACAGAGGAGACAGGTCCCACAGCAAGGAATCATGCGTCATATCACCCACCACTGGAGAAGGCCACTTTCAGAGAGCTGGGTCCAGCACCTGTGACGGAGAGTCTAGGTCCCACAGCAAGGATCATGCGCCACGTGCCCCACCACTGGAGATGGCCACTTTCAGCTATTATGCCTCAGCACTCAGACAGATGGAGAGAGGTCCCACAGCAAGAAATCATAGCGTCACGTGTTACTCGCACCTTTGTTGCACGTCCCTGACCTATCGTAACATGTGATCCCACCTAACTGCCATCATTGGCAGTTTCACGCCTAAAGGAGTCACATCTGACCTCTCCTCCAAGTCTGGGCTGGCCTGTAATTGCTGACTGTCCTCACAAAGTTCATTGTCTCTGAAAGCGGAGCAGAGCCGGCGGCCATCATTATTTGGCTAGCAGAAGGTCCAGCAACTGCAGGGGCAGGCTCAGGACAGGTAAGGGTATAGAGGCAGTTCTTGGGCCATGCCAACTAAGTGTGATGTCAGAGGAACCCATTGAATGCTGGCTGTGGGTATCCTGTTGTCACTTGAGATGATTGTGAACAGCAAGTCAACCACACCAGTACAGCTGTATTGTTGGTCAAAAACACGACCACTGGAGGACAGTGACAGCCCAGGATTGTTGCTGCGGACTGCTATCACCCCCCCTTCTTCTGCTGCTACTTGTGCCGGCTACAACATAATTTTGCCTCTGCCCGTTCCTTTGGAGGGCTCAACTGCCTTTAATACTGAGGCACAGTAACTGTTTCACTAATAGAACGGATTAACTATGAATGTCAGTGCACTTTACAGTGATGTACACAGTAATATATTACATCATCCTTCAATCCATATGTATAATGAGTAGTGTTGGCGTCGAATATTGGAATAGCTAATTTTTCGTGAATATCACAGCTTCGATAATTCACGAATATAGCGGTATATATTCGCTATTTCGATTATTCGATTATTTTTTTTTAGCTGTTAATCCTTGTTGCTCTCTGGTTGTCTTCCAACTTCCCAAAAGCTGTTCTTACCTGTCTGGAAGACTCCTGGCTTCCTGCCCGCTCCAGTTAATGCACGTTGCCGCTTCTGCCGACTTCCCGTGTATATGGGCGTCCCCATCCCAATGGGAACATCTCTATGCTAAAATGTACTGTCGGATGTGAGAATCACGATTTCACAAATTTGATGTAGTTGTAATCGCAATGCCGATTAATATAACCTGAATTATTCGCATTGAGATATTCGTTATATTCTAGCAATACAACCATTAGGAACTTAGCTCTAAGATCAATTCGCAATGCGATTATATGTTCGCTTTGCGAATGAAACTGAGACTGAGTTGCTAATAGTTGTATTGCTAGCTGTAGAATATAACAAAGATCGAGAATATAGTGCTATATTCGTGAATTCGTGATATTCGTCATCTTCGTTATATTCTAGTAATACAACCATTAGGAACTTAGCTCTAAGATCAATGCGCAATGCAGTTACATTTTCGCCAGCGAATGAAACAGAGCTGAGTTGCTAATGGTTGTATTGCTAGTATATAGCTAAGATTGAGAATATAGTGCTATTTGTGAATTCGTGATATTCGTCATCTTCGTTATATTCTAGCAATAAAACCATTAGGAATTGGCGTAAGCTCAATTTGCTATGCTGATTATATGTTCGCTTCGCAAATGAAACAGAGCTGAGTTGCTAATGGCTGTATTGCTAGAATATAACGAAGATTAAAGTATAACTGTCAAATTTTTTTTTTTTTTACTATTGGATTTTGGTGATTAATATCACCTTGTTGGCCCTGTTTTAATTTCTGATTATTTAATAAATAACCCCTAAAAGCCACCTAAAAGTCCCCAGTATTGGCTATTGTTACCTGAGATAAAATCAGGTTGCTATGCTCCTTCCGTCTACCAGATGAGGACGGAGCACGCTGAGTGCACTGGGAACTGATAGTGAGTCAGCATTGTAAGGGAATGTTTAAAAAGCCAGGTTCTTCCTGACAGGAGATAACAGTGCTGGGCTGTGTGTTTGAACTTCTCCACATGCCTGTGCTTGGCAGACACTCCCTTAGCAGTGCAGGACAATGTGGCTGCTCAGTGTATAAATGACAGCCTTATCTGATAAGAGGAGAGCTTGTAGGAGGACTACAGGCTTCAGCCAGACCTGGGAACTTCACTGCAAGACCCCCCTAAACAGAGCTGGTCTTCACTAACTTCACTGCAGGTGTCCTATGGATTAGCCTCAGGGCTGAGGGCGGCCATCTTAACAGTATAGTGAAATTGCAGTTTTATGCAGACTGGTTGCTAAGGGCTGAATCAAACAAATGTGGATAGGAAATGAATTAAAATAAAATAAAATAAATAAAATTTAACCAATATCAATTGAAGAGAGGTCCCACTGCAAGGAATCATGCGTCATATCACCCAACACTGGAGAAGGCCACTTTCAGTTATTTCGGACCCAGCACCCAGACAGAGGAGAGCGGTCCCACAGCAAGGAATCATGCGTCATTTCACCCACCACTGGAGAAGGCCACTTTCAGTTATTTCGGCCCAGCACCCAGACCGAGGATACAGGTCCCACAGCAATGAATCATGCGTCATATCACCCACCACTGGAGAAGACCACTTTCAGTTATTTCGGCCCCAGCACCCAGACAGAGGAGAGAGGTCCCACAGCAAGGAATCATGCGTCATATCACCCACCACTGGAGAAGGCCACTTTCAGTTATTTCGGCCCAGCACCCAGACCGAGGATTCAGGTCCCACAGCAAGGAATCATGCGTCATATCACCCACCACTGGAGAAGGCCACTTTCAGTTATTTCGGTCCCAGCACCCAGACAGAGGAGAGAGGTCCCACAGCAAGAAATCATGCGTCACTTGTGTTACTCGCACCTTTTGTGCACGTCCCTGACCTCTCGTAACATGTGATCCCACCTAACTGCCATCATTGGCAGTTTCACGCCTAAAGGAGTCCACATCTGACCTCTCCTCCAAGTCTGGGCTGGCTTGTAATTGCTGACTGTCCTCACAAAGTTCATTGTCTCTGAAAAGCGGAGCAGAGCCGACGGCTATCATTATTTGGCTAGCAGAAGGTCCAGCAACTGCAAGGGGCAGGCTCAGGACAGGTAAGGGTATAGAGGCAGTTCTTGGGCCATGCCAACTAAGTGTGATGTCAGAGAAACCCATTGAATGCTGGCTGTGGGTATCTGTTGTCACTTGAGATGATTGTGAACAGCAAGTCAACCACACCAGTACAGCTGTATTGTTGGTCAAAACACGACCACTGGAGGACAGTGACAGCTCAGGATTGTTGCTGCGACTGCTATCACCCCCTTCTTCTGCTGCTACTTGTGCCGGCTACAACATAATTTTCGCCTCTGCCCGTTCCTTTGGAGGGCTCAACTGCCTTTAATACTGAGGCACAGTAACTGTTTCACTAAAAGAACGGATTAACTATGAATGTCAGTGCACTTTACAGTGATGTACACAGTAATATATTACATCATCCTTCAATCCATATGTATAATGAGTAGTGTTGAGCGCGAATATTGGAATAGCGAATTTTTTTCGTGAATATCACAGCTTCGATAATTCACGAATATAGCGGTATATATTCGCTATTTCGATTATTCGATTATTTTTTTTTTTTTTAGCTGTTAATCCTTGTTGCTCTCTGGTTGTCTTCCAACTTCCCAAAAGCTGTTCTTACCTGTCTGGAAGACTCCTGGCTTCCTGCCCGCTCCAGTTAATGCACGTTGCCGCTTCTGCCGACTTCCCGTGTACATGGAGCGTCCCCATCCCAATGGGAACATCTCCATGCTAAAATGTACTGTCGGATGTGAGAATCACGATTTCACAAATTTGATGTAGTTGTAATCGCAATGCGATTAATATAACCTGAATTATTCGCATTGAGATATTCGTTATATTCTAGCAATGCAACCATTAGGAACTTAGCTCTAAGATCAATTCGCAATGCGATTATATGTTCGCTTTGCGAATGAAACTTCGAGCTGAGTTGCTAATAGTTGTATTGCTAGTTGCTAGAATATAACAAAGATCGAGAATATAGTGCTATATTCGTGAATTCGTGATATTCGTCATCTTCGTTATATTCTAGCAATACAACCATTAGGAACTTAGCTCTAAGATCAGTTCTCAATGCGATTACATTTTCGCTTCGCAAATGAAACAGAGCTGAGTTGCTAATGGTTGTATTGCTAGTATATAGCGAAGATTGAGAATATAGTGCTATATTTGTGAATTCGTGATATTCGTCATCTTCGTTATATTCTAGCAATAAAACCATTAGGAATTGACGCTAAGCTCAATTTGCAATGCGATTATATGTTCGCTTCGCAAATGAAACAGAGCTGAGTTGCTAATGGCTGTATTGCTAGAATATAACGAAGATTAAAGTATAACTGTCAAATTTATTTTTTTTTTACTATTGGATTTTGGTGATTAATATCACCTTGTTGGCCCTGTTTTAATTTCTGATTATTTAATAAATAACCCCTAAAAGCCACCTAAAAGTCCCCAGTATTGGCTATTGTTACCTGAGATAAAATCAGGTTGCTATGCTCCTTCCGTCTACCAGATGAGGACGGAGCACGCTGAGTGCACTGGGAACTGATAGTGAGTCAGCATTGTAAGGGAATGTTTAAAAAGCCAGGTTCTTCCTGACAGGAGATAACAGTGCTGGGCTGTGAATGTGAACTTCTCCACATGCCTGTGCTTGGCAGACACTCCCTTAGCAGTGCAGGACAATGTGGCTGCTCAGTGTATAAATGACAGCCTTATCTGATAAGAGGAGAGCTTGTAGGAGGACTACAGGCTTCAGCCAGATCTGGGAACTTCACTGCAAGACCCCCCTATACAGAGCTGGTCTTCACTAACTTCACTGCAGGTGTCCTATGAATTAGCCTCAGGGCTGAGGGCGGCCATCTTAACAGTATAGTGAAATTGCAGTTTTATGCAGACTGGTTGCTAAGGGCTGAATCTTATTAAATAAGGGGTAAGTAAGTCTAATAGTTATTGATTCAGGAATATTATCATATTAGTAACTACATATATGAAAACTGAAATTTGGGTCTAAGGCCCCTTTCACACGGGCGAGTTTTCCGCGTGGGTGCAATGCGTGAGGAGGACGCATTGCACCCGCACTGAATCCTGACCCATTCAGTTCTATGGGGCTGTGCACATGAGCGGTGATTTTCACGCATCACTTTTGCTTTGCGTGAAAATCGCAGCATGTTCTATATTCTGCGATTTTCACGCCACGCAGACCCTATGAAGTGAATGGGGATGCGGGAAAATCGCAAGCATCCGCAATCATGTGCGGATGCGTTGCGATTTTCCCGCATGGTTGCTAGGATACGATCGGGATGGGGACCCGATCGCTATTATTTTCCTTTATAACATAGTTATAAGGAAAATAATCGCATTCTAATTACAGAATGCAATGTTCCCCGGGCTTTAAAGGGTTAAAAATAATAAAGAGTTAACTTACCTTCTCCCATTGTACGCGCAGAGCCCCAGAACGTCTTCTCTCTTGATAGTTTGGATGCTGTGACATCACGGCAGGTCCTTCATCCAACATCTGTTGGATGAAGGACCTGCCGTGATGTCACAGAATCACATGGGTCACATGGTCCACTCAAATGCTTCTATGATTGGACCATGTGACCCTGTGACGTCACCACAGGTCCTCAAGCATCCAAACTATCAGAGAGAAGACGCTCTGGGGCTCTGCGCTGATAATGGGAGAAGGTAAGTTAACTCTTTATTTTTAACCCTCTAAAGCTCCGGGAAGCATTGCATTCTGTATTAGAATGCGATTATTTTCCCTTATAACTATGTTATAAGGAAAATAATTCCACATACAGAATACTCATCCCGAAACCAGACTTCAGTGATGAAGTCTGACTTGAGTCTGGGTACCAAGCATGCGGATTTTTCACGCGGCGTGCTCAACGCACTACAAGCGTTAGCACGCGGAGAAAAATCGCGGCGATTCCCGCAACGCACCCGCATCTTATCCGGGCGTCAAACATGACGCCCGTGTGCAAGAGGCCTAAATGTGACAGTTATCCTTTAAGAATATAGTGCTATATTCATGAAATCATGATATTCGTCATCTTCGTTATATTCTAGCAATACAATCATTAGGAACCCAGCTTTAAGTTGAATTCGCAATGCGAGTATATGTTCGCATGGTTCCTAATGGTTGTATTGCTAGAATTTAACGAAGGTTGAGAATATAGTGCTATATTCGTGATATTCGTTATCTTTGTCAATTCTAGCAATACAAGTTACAACAATTAGGAACTCAGCTCTAAGTTTAATTCGCAATGCGAATATAAATTCTCGTAACATTCGCAATATATAGAATATGGCACCTCCCGCTTAGCACTAAATGAGGAAGATAGATTCCAGCAGCTGTACATGGGCATTTGTGACATGGGAACCACACTCTCTTAAGCCTTACATTCACTAATACCCGAATCAATTGTTATGATCTATGGTTCTTCCATATCTCCCATTTTTGTTTTTATTTTTATTCCTATTTCTGTTATTATTATATATTTTTCATATATATATATATATATATATATATATACATTTTTTCCCCATATTATGCATTATGTACTTGTCTACACTATGTGAAATAAGCCTACTTTTAGGACTCAAAGGATTGATTCATGTGGAATAACGATTGCAGCTCATACAGCCCCTACCTTTAATCTGCATATGATCACTTGTTGGATGCCATTAAGAACAAATAAAAAATAAATAATCAAAAAACTCCTTCTATAATAATAAAAAAAATCTCTAAAAAATAACACAGCCTGTGCAGAATATGAATATTTATCTGGAGTAATATATAGGATGATACCCATTTTGGAAAAAAGCCCATGAACAAACAAATGCCCAGAAAGAATGGGACATTAACCCATAATTAGAGTAGAGCGAACACCTGGATGTTCGGGTTCGAGAAGTTCGACTGAACTTCACGAAAATGTTCGGGATCCGAACTCGACCCGAACTTCACCCCGAACCCCATTGAAGTCAATGAAGACCCGAACTTTTGGGCACTTAAATGGCTGTAAAATAGCACTGGGAAGGGCTAGAGGGCTGCAAAAGGCAGCAACATGTAGGTAAATACCCTACAAATATATGTGAATAGGGAAATGACTTAAAATAAAATAAAATACAGAAAAATAATAAATAAACATTCTAAACTTGACAGTGACAGTGGCACCTGTCACCCAGCAAACAGAGGATGTGGCAGCAACGCCACCACATCTGTCATTGTCACCAAGCATCTCCACCAAATCCCATGGAAGTGTTCAGCTATCAGCTGTCCATCTCCCAAACACTGGAGAGAAAAACAAATAGAAAGAGGAAGTACCCCCCACCCATGGCTCTGAATGCCTTATTTCAAACTTCCTGGTCCTTTGAAATGCTGTCATTCTGTCTGGTGGACAGTTTTAAAAACCTTATGGCAGTGGCTATCCCACAGTACGTGTATCCCAGCCGCCGCTACTTTTGCAGGTGAGCCATCCCTTCCCTGCACAACCAAGTGGCGGAAAAAATCAAGTGTGCACTGCGCAACGCTATCTGTGGCAACGTCCACATAACCAACAACACAGTGGGTAAATGTAGCGGCTGGCCCAAAGGCGGATAGCATTTTTGCGAATGTCCTTTGGCCCCCGAGGATTGCTCGGCATTTCTCTTTGTATCCTATTACCTCCTTCTCCTCCCCCTACTTGGCTTCCTCCTCCTCTACCTCCTCCTCTCATCCACTCAGCGTAACACCTTCTCCACCCACAGCAGCACAGCCAGGGGGAAACGACAGCAGGTTGTTTTAAAACTTGTGTGTTTGTGGGACAAACCCCGCACCGCGCAGGAGCTGTGGACAGGCATAGAACAACAGACCGACCATTGGTTAGTGCCACTGAGCCTCCAACCCGGCCTGGTGTTGTGCGCTAATGGGCGAAATATACTAGCAGGTCTGGGCCTAGCCGGTTTGACACACATCCCCTGCCTGCCACATGTGCTGAATTTGGGGTGCAGAAATTCCTAAACACCAGACAGTGAAAATCAATTCAGTTAATCGAACACGCACAACACCCCCACCCCCTTTCACCCAAACCATTAACAAACTATTTACAAATTTTCTTAAAAACATATTAAAATAACTATAATGCAGCTAAACCTACTATATAAACAAACAAAACTATATACACGCCTTATCCTTAACTTAAGGCAAGTGACATCCAAGTGTCTCAAAGGGTGGGTTCCTGCACCAACATAGTCCCTGGCCTAGAACACAATTTTCCAGCCATAGCACAGTTCTGGAGGATGAGGAGGATAAGTAGGATGAGGAGGATGAGGAGGAACCGTGTTTTCAGCAGGGTGGCACCCAAGCCAGCTCACAGGCAGCTGGGTCACCATCAGCACCTCAGAAGGCTGGGTTAGCATTGACAAAATGTGGGAAAGCTTTGTCATCACGCCACAACAACCTGCACCACCAGCAGATCTGGAACGTCTTAGCAGGAGGCAGCATTTCAGCAACATGGTGGAAGAGTACACGTACTGACTGATGGGTTTGCCCAGGGGCGTAGCTACAGGGAAGCGTGGGAAGCACACTGTTTTGGGTCCCTGACTTAGAAGGGGCCCATCCAGGAGGAGGACTAAAAGACTTTGTCAGGGCTCCCTCAACAGTATTATACAATGAAATTATATACAGTGGCAGTATAGACAGTGTAGAAAGCAGATGGAAAATAATCCCAAACAGCCTCACACCCTACACACTCAACACCCCCCCCCCTCGTTTTCACTCAAACCATTAACAAACTATTTACAAATTTACTTAAAAACATATTAAAATAACTATAAGGCAGCTAAACTAACCATATAAAGAAACAAAACTATATACACGCCTTATCCTTAACTTAAGGCCAACCAAATACAAGTGGCTCGGCGGGTGGGTATCTGCACCAACATAGGCCCTGGCCTGGAACACAATTGTCCAGCCAGGGGACAGTTCTGGAGGATGAGGAAGAGGAGTAGGAGGAACGCTGGGGATACAGAGGACACAGATGGATATACCTCCCTCAAAGAGGATAGCTTGTCCTTGCCTCTGGGAAGCCTGGCAGACATTAGCGACTATATGCTGCAGTGCCTGCGCAACGACCGCTCAGTTACTGCCACATTCTAACTTTTGCTGATTACTGGGTGGCCACCCTGCTGCATCTTCGTTACAAGGACAACGTGCCGTCCTTAATTCCCTCACTGGAGTGTAATAGGAAGATGAGCCCGCTAGGAGACACGCTGCTGATGGCATTCACACCTGACACCGGGGACTCAGTGGAAGCACAAGGTGAAGGCAGAGGAGGAGGAGGAGGAAGAATTTGCCAAAGCAGCTGGGTCACCAGCAATGCCTCAGAAGGCAGGGTTAGCATGGGCAAAATGTGGAAAAGCTTTGTCATCACGCCACAACAACCTGCACCACCAGCAGATCTGGAACATCTTAGCAGAAGGCAGCATTTCAGCAACATGGTGGAACAGTACACGTACTGACTGATGGGTCTGCCTAGGGGAATAGCTACAGGGGAAGCAACTGCTTTGGGGCCGTGACCTAGAAAGGGCCCATCCAGGAGGACCCGGAGGACTAACAGTATTATACAATGAGATTATATACAGTACTATAGACAGTGTAGAAAGCAAATGGAACAGCTGCTGGGCCTGGTGTGAGAGAGCGATCTTTAGTAGCCAGAGGCATGGCGGCATAAAAGGAATGGGTTTGCGCAAAAATTACTGGGGGAGGGGGGCCCCATTCAAAAATTTGCTATGGTGCCCAATCATTTCTAGCTACGCCACTGGGTCTGCTCATTCAACCGTTGGGTCATCAAATTGGGCACATGTCTTGAGGTTGCTTTTTACGCTTTGGAGGTGCTGGCCTACCCTGCAGCCACTGTATTGTCTGAACGTGTGTTTAGCATCGCTGGTGGCATTATCACAGACAAGCGCAGCCGCCTGTCCGCACACAATGTGGGCAAGCTTTGGTTTATTAACCCCTTTAGGACACATGACGTACTGGTACGGCATGTTTCCCGAGTCCTTAAGGACACATGATGTACCGGTAAGTCATGAGTTGTTCCGATCACTGCTGCTCAGCTGGCAGTGATCGGAACAAGGTACCTGCTGAAATCATTCAATGCCCAGGGGGGTCCTGTGACCCCCCCCCCCATATGGGCGATCGCTGCAAACTGCAGGTCAATTCAGACCTGCGGTTTGCAGTGCTTTGTCAGATCTCTGATCCCCGCGGTCTGTGACCGCGGGGATCAGAGAGTTAATGCCCCCAAAGTCTTGATCTTTAACCCCCCCCTGCAGCCCCCAATCATATTATGGCGGCGGGGTTCAGGGGGGGTGGTTGCGGGCGGCGGGAGGGGTGCAGGAGGTGGGCGGTGGGGCGGGCGGGATCGCAATTGCGATCCCCCGCCTCCTCTGTAATGTTTCCCTGGTGTCTAGTGGGTCTATCAGAGTGTCAGCACATTGCTGACACTCTGATAGAAACGGCTGGCATCTGTGCTTGATCAGATGCCAGCCGTTTAACCCCTTCTATACCGCGGTCCGTACGGACCGCGGTATGGAAGGGTTAACAGGGAGGGAGCTCCCTCCCTCTCCCATCGGGGGCTGCTGTGCCTTTGCAGCCCCCAACAGGATGGGATCACAGAGGAGGGAGCTCCACTCCTCCCCATCACCCCTGCTCAGTTCTGGCAGCGGGTGATGGTTGCCATGGAGACAGGACGCTTTCAGAAGCGTCCTGTCTCCATGGTGCTGAAAGTCTGAAAAGACCTGCTAAAGGTCTATTCAGACTTTGTAAAGTACAAAATACAGCACAGTGCACTATATAGTGTACTGTACTGTATTATATAGACACCAGATCCACTGGATCTTTCAGAACCAAGTGGGTCTGGGTCAAATTTTTAAAAAGTGAAAAAAAGTAAAAATGAAAAAACACATATCACTGAATAAAAATTAAAAAAAGAAAATACACTACACATATTAGGTATCGCCGCGTCCGTAAAAACCTGCTCTATAAAAATATCACATGACTGAACTCCTCAGGTGAACGCCATAAAAAAAAACAAAAAATGGTGTAAATAAGCCATTTTTTGGCACCTTACATCACTAAAAGTGTAATACAAAGCGATCAAAAAGGCGTTTGCCTCCCAAAGTAGTACTAATCAAACCGCCATCTTATCCCGCAAAAAATGAGCCCCTAACTAAAACAATTGGCCAAAAAATAAAAAAACTATGCCTTTCAGACTAAAACATGATTTTTTTTGTTTCAAAAATGCTTTTTAGTGTTAAATGTAAAAAAAAAATAATTAAAAAGTAGACATATTGGGTATCTCCACGTCCGTAAGAATCTGCTCTATAAAACTATCACATGACCTAACCCCTCAAGTTAACACTGTAAAAAAAAATTAATAAAAGCTTTGTCAAAAAGCCATTTTTTTGCCACCTTACATCACAAAAAGTGTAATAGCAAGCGATCAAAAAGTCATATGACCCCCCAAATAGTGCCAATCTAACCGTCACCTCATCCCGCAAAAATTATACCCAACCTGAGACAATTGCCTAAAAACTGAAAAATATATGGCTCTCAGACTATGGAGATACTAAAACATGTTTTTTTTTATTCAAAAAGGATATTATTGTGTAAAACCAAAATAAATAAAAAAGGTATACATATTATGTATCGCTGCGTCCGTAAGGACCTGCTCTATCAAAATATAACATGACCTAACCCCTCAGATGAACGCCGTAAACATAAAAATAAAAACGTTGTCAAACAAGCCATTTTTTGTCACCTTACATCACAAAAGTGTAATAGTAAGCGATCAAAAAGTCATATGCACCCCAAGATAGTACCATTCGAACCGCCATCTCATCCCGCAAAAAATGAGCCACTACATAGGACAATCGCCCCAAAAAAAAAAAAATATGGCTCTCAAACTATGGAGACACTAAAACATAATTTTTTTTGTTTTAAAAAATGATATTATTGTGTAAAACTTATATAAATAAATAAAAAGTATACATATTATGTATCGCCGCGTCCGTCACAACCTGATCTATAAAAATAACATGTGACCTAACCCCTCAGCTGAACACAGCAAAAAAAATAAAGCAATTTTTGTCACCTTACATCACAAAAAGTGTAATAGCAAGCGACCAAAATGTCATATGCACCCCAAGATAGTGCCAATCAAACCGCCAAAAACTATGGCTTTCAGAATGTGGAGACACTAAAAAATTATTTTTTTCAGAAATGCTTTATTATGTAAAACTGAAACAAAAACCCCCAAAAAGTAGTCATATTTGGTATTGTCGCGTCCGTAACAACCTGCTCTATAGAAATCGCACACAATCTAACCTGTCAGTTCAGCTATGTAAATAACAAAAAATAAAAACGGTCCCAAAACAGCTATTTTTTTGCAAATTTTCCATTTTAATCCATTTTTCCAGTAACAAAGCAAGGGTTAACAGCCAAACAAAACTCAATATTTATTGCCCTTATTCTCTTGTTTGCACAAACACCCCATGTGTGGTGGTAAACTGCTGTATGGCCAAACGGCAGGGCACAGAAGGAAGGGAACGCCATATGGTTTTTGGAAGGCAGATTTTGCTGTACTGGTTTTTTGACACTATGTCCCATTTGAAGCCCCCATGATGCACCCCTACAGTAGAAACTCCAAAAAAGTGACCCTATTTTGGAAACTACTGGATAAGGTGTCAGTTTTGTTGGTACTATTCTAGGGTAAACATGATTTTTGGTTGCTCTATATTACACTTTTTTCGAGACAAGGTAACAAAAAATAGAAATTCGGAAATTTCATCTCCATTTGCCAATAACTCTTGTGGAACAACTAAAGGGTTAACAAAGTTTGTAAAACTGGTCTTGAATACCTTGAGGGGTGTAGTTTCTTAGATGGAGTCACTTTTATGGAGTTTCTACTCTAGCGGTGCATCGGGGGGCTTCAAATGGGACATGGTGTCAAAAATCCAGTCCAGCAAAATCTGCCTTCAAAAAACCATATGGCGTTCCTTTCCTTCTGCACCCTGCAGTTTAGCCATACAGCAGTTTACGACCACATATTTGGTGTTCGTGCAAACTGCAGAATCGGGGGAATAAATATTAAGTTTTGTTTGGCTATTAACCCTTGCTTTGTTACTAGAAAAAATTGATTAAAATTGAAAATTTTACAAAAAATTGAAATTCTGAAATTTTATCTCCATTTGCCATTAACTCTTGTGGAAAACCTAAAGGGTTAATGACGTTTGTAAAATCAGTTTTGAATACCTTGAGGGGTTTAGTTTTTAGAATGGGGTCATGTTTGGGTGGTTTATTATGTAAGCCTCAAAAATTGACTTCAGACCTGAACTGGTCCCTAAAAAGTGGGTTTTTGAAAATTTCTGAAAACTTTCAAGATTTGCTTCTAAACTTCTAAGCCTTGTAACGTCCCCAAAAAATAAAATCGCATTCCCAAAATGATCGATACATGAAGTAGACATATGGGGAATGTAAATCTATAACTTTTTTTGGCAGTATAACTATGTATTATAGAAGTAGAGTAATTGAAACTTGGAAAATTGCAAATTTTTCAAAATTTTTGGTAAATTTGTTATTTTTTTATAAATAAAAATGAAATTTTTCGACTTCATTTTACCAGTGTCTCAAAGTACAATATGTGACGAAAAAACTATCTCAGAATGGCCTGGATAAGAAAAAGCGTTTTAAAGTTATCACCACATAAAGTGACAATGGTCAGATTTTGAAAAAATGGCCTGGTCCTTAAGGTGAAATAGGGCCGTGTCCTTAAGGGGTTAAAAGAACCAGGCATGGATCCTACAGGACTTGTTTTTACCTTATGCAGAATAGACATGTTTACTGGCCTAACCCAACCACTGTTATACTACCATGCACTTACCTTTTGTTTTATTTTTTATATTTTCCCAATGTTTTGGGGTCTTTACTAAGCCAAAAAGGCTTTATTTCATGCAAGAATGTAACAGCCAATTGCAAGTTCCATGTCAGTTATGCAGTTCAGGGGTTTGTAAATGGCAAAAATGGTAATATTTCACCCAACAATTTAAAATCTATCCTTTGCCGGACAGTATTAAACTTGGCCAACCACAGCTGGAACCACTGATTAATGGCATTGCTATTTTTACAATTGAATTTCACTCCAGAACAAAATCTATCCCTTGCCGGACACTATTAAACTTGGCAGCCAATGCTGGGACACCAGATTTAGGGGATTGCTATTTTGGAAATACAACTTCACCCCAGAACAAAATCTACCCTTTGATGGACACTATTAAACTTGGCCAGCCACAGCTGAAACCACTGATTTACGGTATTGCTATTTTGGCAATTGAATTTAACCCCAGAAAAAAATATATCCTTTGACGGACACTATGAAACTTGTCCAGTCACAGCTGGAACACCAGATTTACGGTATTGCTATTTTGGTAATTGAATTTCACCCCAGAACAAAAGCTATCCTTTGACGGACACTATAAAACTTGTCCTGCCACAGCAGAAACCACTGATTTAGGGTATTGCTATTTTGGCAATTGAATTTCACTCCAGAAAATAATATATCCTTTGACGGACACTATGAAACTTGTCCAGTCACAGCTGGAACACCAGATTTACGGTATTTCTATTTTTGCAACTGAAATTCACTGCACAAAATAATATATCCTTTGACGGACACTATGTAACTTGTCCAGTCACAGCTGGAACACAAGTTTTACGGTATTTCTATTTTTGCAAATTAATTTCACCCCAGAAAATAATATATCCTTTGACGGACACTATGAAAGTTGTCCAGTCACAGCTGGAACACCAGATTTATGGTATTTCTATGTTTGCAACTGAATTTCACCCCAGAAAATAATATATCCTTTGACGGAAACTATGAAAGTTGTCCAGTCACAGCTGGAACACCAGATTTACGGTATTTCTATTTTTGCAACTGAAATTCACCGCACAAAATAATATATCCTTTGACGGACACTATGAAACTTGTCCAGTCACAGCTGGAACACAAGTTTTAAGGTATTTCTATTTTTGCAACTGAATTTCACCCCAGAAAAAAATATACCCTTTGACGGAAACTATGAAAGTTGTCCAGTCACAGCTGGAACACCAGATTTACGGTATTTCTATTTTTGCAAATGAATTTCACCCCAGAAAATAATATATCCTTTGACGGAAACTATGAAACTTGTCCAGTCACAGCTGGGACACCAGATTTAGTGGATTGCTATTTTGGCAATTAAATTTCACCCCAGAACAAAATATATCCTTTGACAGACAATATGAAACTTGTCCAGTCACAGCTGGAACACCAGATTTACTGTATTTATATTCTGGCAACTGAATTTCACCCCAGAAAATAATAAATCCTTAGACTGACACTATTAAACTTTGCCAGCCACTGCTGGGACACCAGATTTACGGTATTGCTATTTTGTAAATTGAATTTTACCTCAGAAAAAAAAATATCCTTTGCCAGACACTATTAACCAGTCCCGGACCGCCGTACGCAGGATTGCGTCCTGCGGGCGGCCAGGATCTTCTGAGTGGAAGCATCGGCGCGTCCTCTCGCGAGACCCGTGAGTTCCTGTGAAAGCGCGCACAGGCGCACGCGCGTTCACAGGGGCGCGCGTCTGGAGAGTTAAACTACAGCCTGCCAGCAATGATCAATCGCTGGCAGGCTGTAGATGCAATATAAATCGCATCAAACATGTATACCAGACGCTGTTTTGTGAACAGCGTCTGGTATACCTGCTACCTAGTCCTCTGGTGGTCCCATTTGCTGGGATCGACCACCAGAGGACCAGGTAACACAGTAAAGTTGCACCAAACACTACACTAACCCCCCACCCCCACCCCCCCTCACCTATTAACCCCTTTATCACCCCATCTAGACCCCCTGATCACCCCCCTGTCATTGATCACACCCCTTGTAAGGCTCCATTCAGACGTCCATATGTGTTTTGCGGATCCGTGGATTCACGGATCCGTGGATTCACGGATCCGTGGATCTGATCCGCGGATCCGATCCGCAGATCTGATCCGCAGATCCTCAAAGACACGGACACCGGCAATGTGCTTTCCGCATTTTGCAGATCCGCACATTGCCAGAACTATATAGAAAATGCTTTTCTTGTCCGCAATTGCGGACAAGAATAGGACATGTTCTATATTTTTGCGGAACGGAAGTGTAGACTCGAAGCGCGGATCCGTAATTCCGGATCCGAGCGGGACAAAGTCTGTCCCCATAGAAATGAATGGGTCCGCAATTCCGTTCCGCAAACAGAATTGCGGACGTGTGAATGGGGCATAAGGGTCCCTTATCACCGCCAGTTAGTTAGCTACTTGTTAGGTAGTTAGCGCCCAGCCCACCACACCGCAGTCACTGATTTTGGCAGAGATTTTTTCATCCACATTGACCGATGCAAATAAAAAAAATCTGTGGCGTTCATTTTTTTTTTTTTTTTAAGCGCAGAGGCTGAACGGAAAAAAAAAATCTCATTACCCGTATGCTCAATATACGGAGAATCGCAGAAACTCCTAATGCTGGCCATACGTGTAATGATTGCGGAGACCCTCAAATGCCAGGGCAGTACAAAAACCCCACATGTGACCCCATTTTAGAAAGAAGACACCCCAAGGTATTCCGTGAGGGGTATGGTGAGTTCATGCAAAATTTTATTTTTGTCACAAGTTAGTGGAATATGAGACTGTAAAAAAAAAAAATCAATTTCCGCTAACTTGTGCCAAAATTTTTTTTTTCTGTGAACTCGCCATGCCCCTCACAGAATACCTTGGGGTGTCTTCTTTCCACAATGGGGTCACTTGTGGGGTATTTATACTGTCCTGACATTTTAGGGGCCCTAAAGCGTGAGAATCCAAATGCGTAAAAATGGCCTGTGAAATCCTAAAGGTACTCATTGGTTTTAGGGCCCCTTTGCGCATCTTGGCTGCAAAAAGTGTCACACATGTGGTATCGCCGTACTCAGGAGAAGTAGGGCAATGTGTTTTGGGGTGTATTTTTACATATACCCATGCTGGGTGTGAGAAATATCGCTGTAAACGACAGGGGCCCTAAAACCAATAAGTAACTTTTTGGATTTCACAGGCCATTTTTATGCATTTGGATTCTCACACTTTAGGTAGTGATGAGCGGCAGGGGCAATATTCGAATTCGTGATATTTCGCGAATATTTGGGCGAATATTCGCCATATATTCGAAAATTCGCAAATTCGTAATCTCCAGACACTATTTTCTTGTTTGCGAAAATTCGCATAAAAAATTCGCATAAATTAGCATAAAGAATTGCATAAATTAGCATAAAAATTCGCATAAACTGGCATTTAAAAGATACCTTTTGAATACCAGCTTATGCGAATTTTTAATGCTAATTTATGCAAACAAGAAAATAATGACATTTTTTCCTTGCATGCGAAAATTTTCATACAAAAAATTCGCATAAAGCAATTGCGAATATATTTTGCGATATTCTAAATATTCGCGAATTCTCGAAGTGCTGATATTCGCGATTAAAATTCGCAATTCGAAAATTCGTGATCAACACTAACTTTAGGGGCCCCTAAAATGCCAGGTGAGTATAAATACCCCACATGTGACCCCATTTTGGAAAGAAGACACCCCAAGGTATTCCGTGAGGGGCATGGTGAGTCCACAGAATTTTTATTTTTTGGCACAAGTCAGCGGAAATTGTTTTTTTTTTTTTGTTTTTTTTTTGTTTTGTACAAAGTCTCATATTCCACTAACTTGTGACAAAAAATAAAATTTTACATGAACTCACCATACCCCTCACAGAATACCTTGGGGTGTCTTCTTTCCAAAATGGGGTCACATGTGGGGTATTTATACTGTCCTGGCATTTTAGGGGCCCCTAAAGCGTGAGAAGAAGTCTGGAATCCAAATGCGTAAAAATGCCCTATGAAATCCTAAAGGTACTCATTGGTTTTAGGGCCCTTTGCGCACTCAGGCTGCAAAAAGTGGCACACATGTGGTATCGCCGTACTCAGGAGAAGTAGGCAATGTGTTTGGGGTGTATTTTTATATATACCCATTACTTTGTGTGAAAAATATCTCTGTAAACGACAACTTTTAAAAATTTTTATACAAAGTTGACAATTTACAGAAATATTTCTCTCACCCAACATGGGTATATGTAAAATACACCCCAAAACACATTGCCCTACTTCTCCTGAGTACGGCGATACCCATGAGTGACACTTTTTGCAGCCTGGGTGCACAAAGGCCCAGAATTCCAACGAGTACCTTTAGGGTTTATATGGCGGCTCACAATTTAGCCCCGCCCAAAATGCCAGAACAGTAAACACACCCCACAACTGACCCCATTTTGGAAAGTAGACACCCCAAGGTATTCACTGAGGGGCATAGTGAGTCCGTCTGAGATTTTTTATTTTTTTTTGCCAGAAGTTATCAGAAATTGAAACTTTTTTTTTTTTTCTCAGAAAGTGTCATTTTCCGCTAACTTGGGAAAAAAAATGAAATGATACATGAACTCACCATGCCCCTCCACGAATTCTTTGGGGTGTCTTCCTTCTAAAATGGTGTCATTTGGGGGGTATTTATACTATCCTGGCATTCTAGCACCTGAAGAAACATGACAGGTGCTCAGAAAGTCAGAGCTGCTTCAAAATGCCGAAATTCACTTTTTTGCACCATAGTTTGTAAACGCTTATAACTTTTACCCAAACCAATAAATATACACTTATTGGACTTTTTTTTATCAAAGACATGTAGAACAATAAATTTAGAGAAAATTTATATAGAAATGTAGTTTTTTTGAAAAAAATTTACAACAGAAAGTGAAAAATGTCATTTTTTTGCAAAAATTTCGGTAATTTTTGATTAATAGCAAAAAAAGTAAAAATGTCAGCAGCAATGAAATACCGCCAAATGAAAGCTCTATTAGTGAGAAGAAAAGGAGGTAAAATTCATTTGGGTGGTAAGTTGTATGACGGAGCAATAAACGGTGAAAGTAGTGTAGTGCGGAATTGTAAAAAGTGGCCTGGTCATTAAGGGTGTTTAAGCTAGGGGGGCTGAAGCGTTTAAACTTGGCCAGCCACAGCTGGAACACCATTTACGGTATTTCTATTTTTGCAACTGAATTTCACCGCACAAAATAATATATCCTTTGACGGACACTATTAAACTTGTCCAGTCACAGCTGGAACACCAGATTTACGGTATTTGTATTTTTGCAACTGAATTTCACCCCAGAAAATAATATATCCTTTGACGGACACTATGAAACTTGTCCAGTCACAGCTGGAACACCAGATTAACAGTATTTCTATTTTTGCAACTGAATTTCACCCAAGAAAATAATATATCCTTTGACGGACACTATGAAACTTGTCCAGTCACAGCTGGAACACCAGATTTACTGTATTTATATTCTGGCAACTGAATTTCACCCCAGAAAATAATAAATCCTTTGAAGGACACTATTAAACTTTGCCAGCCACTGCTGGGACCCCAGATTTACAGTATTGCTATTTTGGCAATTGAATTTCACCCTAGTACAAAATATATCCTTTCCAAGACACTATGAAACTTGACCAGTCACAGCTGGAACACCAGATTTACAGTATTTCTATTTTTGCAACTGAATTTAACCCCAGAAAATAATATATCCTTTGCCAGACACTATGAAACTTGCCCAGTCACAGCTGGAACACCAGATTAACGGTATTTCTATTTTTGCAACTGAATATCACTCCAGAGAAAAATATATCCTTTGCCGGACACTATTAAACTTGGCCAGCCACAGCTGAAACCACAAATTTATGCTATTGCTATTTTGGCAATTGCATTTCACCCCAGAACAAAATGTATCCTTTGCCAGACACTATGAAACTTGTCCAGTTACAGCTGGAACACCAGATTTATTGTATTTCTATTTTGGCAACTGAATTTCACCCCAGAAATTACTAAATCCTTTGATGGACACTATTAAACTTGGCCAGCCACTACTGGGATACCAGATTTGCGGGATTGCTATTTTGGCAATTGAATTTCACCCCAGAACAAAATATATCCTTTGACGGACACTATTAAACTTGGCCAGCCACAGCTGAAACCACAAATTTATGCTATTGCTATTTTGGCAATTGCATTTCACCCCAGAACAAAATTTATCCTTTGCCAGACACTATGAAACTTGTCCAGTTACAGCTGCAACACCAGATTTATTGTATTTCTATTTTGGCAACTGAATTTCACCCCAGAAATTACTAAATCCTTTGACGGACACTATTAAACTTGGCCAGCCACTGCTGGGACACCAGATTTGCGGGATTGCTATTTTGGCAATTGAATTTCACCCCAGAACAAAATATATCCTTTGCAGGACACTATGAAACTTGACCAGTCACAGCTGAAACCACAAATTTATGCTATTGCTATTTTGGCAATTGCATTTCACCCCAGAACAAAATTTATCCTTTGCCAGACACTATGAAACTTGTCCAGTTACAGCTGGAACACCATATTTATTGTATTTCTATTTTGGCAACTGAATTTCACCCCAGAAATTACTAAATCCTTTGACGGACACTATTAAACTTGGCCAGCCACTGCTGGGACACGAGATTTGCGGTATTGCTATTTTGGCAATTGAATTTCACCCCAGAACAAAATATATCCTTTGCTGGACACTACTAAACTTGTCCAGTCACAGCTGGAACACCAGATTTGCTGTATTTATATTCTGGCAACTGAATTTCACCCCAGAAAATAATAAATCCTTTGACGGACACTATTAAACTTTGCCAGCCACTGCTGGGACACCAGATTTACGGTATTGCTATTTTGGCAATTAAATTTCACCCTAGAACAAAATATATCCTTTGCAGGACACTATGAAACTTGACCAGTCATAGCTGGAACACCAGATTTACTGTATTTCTATTTTGGCAACTGAATTTCACCACAGAAAATAATATATCCTATGACGGACACTATGAAACTTGACCAGTCATAGCTGGAACACCAGATTTACTGTATTTCTATTTTGCAACTGAATTTCACCACAGAAAATAATATATCCTTTGACGGAAACTATGAAACTTGTCCAGTCACAGCTGGAACACCATATTAACGGTATTTCTATTTATGCAACTGAATTTAACCCAAGAAATCAATATATCCTTTGACGGACACTATGAAACTTGTCCAGTCACAGCTGGAGCACCAGATCAACGGTATTTCTATTTTTGCAACTAAATTTCACATCAGAATATAATATATCCTTTGACGAACACTATCAAACTTGTCCAGTCACAGCTGGAACACCAGATTTACGGTATTGCTATTTTTGCAACTGAATTTCACCCCAGAAAAATATATCCTTATACGGACACTATTAAACTTGGCCAGCCACTGCTGGGACACCAGATTTAGGGGATTGCTATTTTGGCAATTTAATTTCACCCCAGAAAATTATCTATCCTTCGCCGGACACTATTAAACTTGGCCAGCTACAGTTGAAACCACTGATTTACGCTATTGCTATTTTGGCAATTGAATTTCACCCCAGAAAATTATCTATCCTTTGCCGGACACTATTAATCTTGGCCAGCCACTGCTGGGACACCAGATTTATGGTATTGCTATTGTGGCAAATGAATTTCACCCCAGAAGAAAATATATCCTATGCCGGACACTATTAAACTTGGCCAGCCACAGCTGGAACACCAGATTTACGATATTTCTGTTTTTGCAACTGAATTTCACCCCAGAAAATAATATATCCTTTGACGGACACTATGAAACTTGTCCAGTCACAGCTGGAACTCCAGATTTACAGTATTTCTATCTTTGCAACTGAATTTCACCCCAGAAAAAATATATCCTTTGCCGACACTATTAAACTTGGCCAGCCACTGCTGGGACACCAGATTTACGGTATTGCTATTTTGGCAATTGAATTTCTCCCTAGAAAAAATTTACATAAAAATGCTCCGTGCAGCCTAAAAGCCATTGAGCAATTAACTAGCAGAAGTTTAATGATTCACAGCTGTAGATCGATCACTTCATTATGTGTTTTTGATGAGTTTTCCCTGCCTAATCTTGCCCTCACAGCAGCTGCATCCTATCCCTACACTAATCAGAGCAGAGTGACGTGCCGCGCTACGTGACTCCAGCTTAAATAGTGGCTGGGTCAAATGCTGAACTTGGCCAATCACAGCCATGCCATTAGTAGGCATGGCTGTTATGGCTTTTTAGGGCAAGAAGTAAAACTCTAGCTGATTGGCTGCTGTGCAGCCTTTCAGAAAGCGTGAAGAAATCGCTGAACGGACCCGAACCCGAACTTTTTTGAAAATGTTCGGGTCCAGGTCCATGTCACAAACACCACAAAATTCGGTACGAACCCGAACTATACAGTTCTTGTTCGCTCAACTCTACCCATAATCCATTCCAGATTTTTTGTCCAGTCCTTGGAGGGTTAAATAGCGCAGAATGGGAAATTGCGGGCTACCACTGATGAAGAAGTCAGAGTGAGAATTCGAAACCCGTCTGGTGAAATTCACTATTGTACCCGCATATATCCACACCAGGATGAACTTTGGTTGACTAATTATTGGGAAGCGCTTCTCCGAATCTAAGTGATCCATCAATACCGGCTCGTGCATGCTGTCTTAGAACCACGTGGGACGCCTACACTTGCACGCACACTCTGCTGACTATACATTTGCAGACAATATACCTACCCGTATCGGCCAGCACTTGTGCCCCAGCATTAGAACATCTTACTACAGAACCACGTGGGACGCCAACACACAGTGCCGGCAATACATCAGGTGAGCCACCTTAGTCTCGTTTTACTTTCACCCAACTAGGTGAGCTCCGTGTTTTTTGGTATGGATATCTGGAATCACGCAGAAAATAAAAGATTAAAGGGGAAACTTTCAACTTTGAAAATCTAGAAGAAAATGTGAATACAGATAGAACAATGTCAGAAACCTTCAGGGAAGTAGAAACACTTCTACATAAAGAACTAAAACAAAGATGGGAGATTAGATCGCTAAAACAATATGTAGAAAACGGCAGAATCCTAAAAGGTTTACGTTTAACAAAAAGTCCAGCACAAGACCTTCAGAGCACAGATTTCAATAATGAATGGAATATCTCCTGATGACACAATCTTTGGCATTAATCCAATTAGTCATCAGAAGACGTACCCAAATTTTTGATGAAACAATTAATAAGATAAAGCTAATGAAGGAATCGATAGATAAATTCCCAAAGAATGAGGAATTTAACACTTGGCAAGACAGATTGTGTAAGAGCCTAGGTATACTTGAGAGAGATATGTATCATGGACAAAAAAGTCAAAAAATATAAAAATAACTTAGAAGACATACAATCAAGAAAACATCAAAATAAACATGAACATGAAGATGTCCCTGAAGAGACAATACAAGCTGATAAGATTCACAATGACAATACCAACACCCAAACAATAGATTCGAAACACTGACAGGTGAACATTTTTTAGACAGAACACCGCCACATCACAAATCACGGATACGCCAATTATCACGTTCACCAACAGTTCGAACTCAACACTCACTGTCACCATCACCACATCAATACAACTTGAGAAACAGGCATGTACAACACAATTGGGATCACAGAAACCACTATTATCACAAACCTCTATCATGGAACCAACACCCACAACACAGATCCGATTATACACAAGAGACCACACAGGGACAACATTACAAACTGCATATCAAGGAAAGAGGAAGAGAAAGACTCATAAAGGACAGAGAAAACCAAAGAAGTCACAACAGAAGGTAGATATTGGAAGCACACAAGATTCAATAATCTCAGTTCGACTACACTGACAAAACAAATCAAACTTTTAAACAAAGGCCTTAAATTCACACCTAAGGCAAAAATGAACAAGTTCAATGCTTTCATCAGAATTGAAAAATTCATTAGAAATCTATGCCTAATAAAATACTTCTTGAAAAATCCTATCACACATTGTGTAATACAAGATGATAGATATCTACATACTGATTTAAAACCAAGATCTATTAAATTTCCTAGACAGGAAATTAGCCACAAAATGGCCACTTTACGCAAATGTATTGAGACAGATTTAAAACAAATAAAAATATAAGGAATAATCTTTCAAATCAGGAGATCCAGGCGATAAAACAACTACAAACGCAAAATTATATAACGATTAGTCCAGCAGACAGGGGGGAGGGGCTTATTGTCATTCTAGAGACTGAAAAATATAACCAAGAGTGCAATAAACAACTATCAGATCAAACTACTTAGAAAAAACTAACTAAAGATCCCACTAAGGAATTCTATGAATCACTTACAGAAATTTGTCATGAAGGTATGGAGAATAAGATTCTATCAGAACAAGAAGCCAAATTTATTTTAAACACACAACAAAGACTCCCAGTTTTTTATTGTTTGCCCAAACTACATAAAGATCTCGAGAACCCACCTGGACACCCCATCATCTCTGGTATTGAGTCGGTAACATCGAATCTGTCACAGTACAATGATAGACTCCGCAAACCTGTAGTTAGAAATATAAAATCGTATATCAAGGACACGACACAAATTAAAAAAATAATTGAAGATTTCAAATTTGGACCAGAATGTACTTTAGGCACCTTAGATGTACACTCACTGTACACGATTATTGAGCATAAACAGGGAATTAATGCTATGAAGAAACAGTTAGAAAAAAAGCAATGTTTACCAAACCGAACAAATTGAATATTGAGCCAAGGGAGTTAACTATATTTTAACACACAACTACTTCTCTTTTGAGTCTGAATTCCAGACCAGAGGTATGGCCATGGGCACCAGGTTCGCCCCCAATTACGCAAATCTTTTCATGACTGAATAGGAAGATTGCCACATTACATCTAGATTGGGGACGGACCTGGTGCTATGGTATCAGTACATTGATGTCATTGTATCTTTATCTGGAGAAAAAGCAACGCAGAGCTCTCAGAATTCCTAAGATAAATTAATCACAACTCCATAAATTTAAAGTTTTTCCTCTAATGTAAGCAAGACTCAAACTGAATTTTTAGACATACAGATTAGGGTAGCTCAGGACAGGCTGGTCTGCTGCACCAGAAACCTATAGCAAGGAACAGCTACATATTCTTCTCAAGTTGCCATTTACCCCGATGGCTCCTTAACATACCAGCAGCCCAGTTCAGACAGTTAAAAAGAAACTGGACAGATGGCAAACAATTCGAACAGGAAGTGGAAATAATGACAAAACATTTTTTTGCTAAAGACTACCCTACAACAGAAATATAAAAATCAGTGACCAAGATCAGAAACTTGCATAGAAACACTTTTTTTTTAAATAAAGATGACACGAAAACCCACATAGATAAGGATAATGAGATCCGTATTGTCTTACCTTTCAATGACCAGTATAAAATAATTTGAAAGATTATAAAGAAACACTGGCATTTCATCCTGCAAGACAAGTTGCTACATCCTTTTATTTCCACGTACCCACATATAGTGTACACAAAAGCACTTAATTTAGGGTTGAAGATTGCACCGTCTATTCAAATCAAATAAAAAACAGGATAAAACAATAAACAGTTGGTTGAATCTAAAAGGGTTTACAGGTGCAACAGATGTTGCAACTGCAAAACAAGCTTCTTTCAAAGGAAGACTAATACCATCCATTCAACTACTATCTCGTACACACATGAAATCAAGGATTTTTTAACATGTACCAGTACTAATGTAATATATATTATACAGTGTCCTTGTAAAAAACAATACGTGGGAAGAACTAAAAGGACATTAAAGAAAAGAATATCAGTACACATTAACAACATCAAGACAGGCTATGAAAAACACTCACTCTCCAAACACTTCAAAACACACCACAACCAAGATCCGAAGGGATTAATTTTCACAGCAATGGAGAAAGTTCCAGAACATTGAAGGAGAGGAAAACATATTATGCGAATGTCTTGTGTGGAGTTCAAATACATTTTTGAGTTCAATACACTTTTACCAGGTGTTTTAAATGCGGAACTTGAATTATTTGGCTTCCTGTAGACTCAGGATGGGTGCCTCACGACCGATGGTGGATCGGAGTCCTGTTGTTTACTAGCACTTCAATCCCTCCTCGGAGTGGGGCCCCCATCCCTCTATCCATCCTTCAATCCATATGTATAATGGGGAAAATAGAATCCAGCAGCTGTACATGGGGATCTGTGACATGGGGATCCACACTCTGTTAAGCCTTGCATTCACTAATACCCGAATCTATTGTTATGATCTATGGTTCTTCTATATATCCCATTTTTGTTTTTATCTTTATTCCTATTTCTGTTATTATTATATATTTTTCCATATATACATATATATATATATATATATATATATATATATATCTGTATATATATATATATATATATATATATATTCCCCCCCCCCCACATTATGCATTATGTACTTGTCTACACTATGTGAAATAAGCCTACTTCTAGGACTCATAGGATTGATTCATGTGGAATAACGATTGCAGCTCATACAGCCCCTACTTTTAATCGGCATATGATCACTTGTTGGATGCCATTAAGAACAAATAAAAAATAAATAAATAATCAAAAAACTCCTTATATAATAATAAAAAAATTCTCTAAAAAATAACACAATCATACCCATTTTGGGAAAAAGCCCATGAACAAACAAATGCCCAGAAAATATGGGACATTAACCCATAATCCATTCCAGAATTTTTGTCCAGTCCCTGGAGGGT
Source organism: Bufotes viridis (assembly GCA_033119425.1). NCBI lineage: Eukaryota > Metazoa > Chordata > Amphibia > Anura > Bufonidae > Bufotes > Bufotes viridis. Next base: position 336,905,423 of record CM065593.1, on the reverse strand, counting down.
TAAATAGCGCAGAATGGGAAATTGCGGGCTACCACTGATGAAGAAGTTAGCGTGAGACTTTGAAACGCGTCTGATGAAATTCACTATTGCACCCGCATATTTCCACACTAGGAAGAACTTTGGTTGACTAACTATTGGGAAGCACTTCTCCGAATCTAAGTGATCCATCTATACCGGCCCATGCATGCTGTCTGACATCTCGGCACAACAGCCATGGGACGCCAACACTTGCGCGCACACACTGCTGACTATACAGTTTGCAGACAATATACCTACCCGTACCAGCCAGCGCTTGTGCCCCAGCTTTCGAGCATTTTACTACAGAACCACATGGGACGCCAACACACAGGGTGTCGGCAATACATCAGCGGACATAGCCTGTGAAGACTTCAGAAGAGGTAATAGCGGCCAGTATACTATTGCATGGGGGACTCCACCGGAGGCACACAAATATACTGGTCCACTCTCTCAGATAATATCACTCCCTAAGTACAGAGTACTGTTATGCAAATGTACTGCCTTACATGATCACACTTATTAGAATGCGCAAATTGGAACTATTGAGGAACTGTTGAAGTAACGATATTCTATTAGACTTTCATCGCCTGCTATATGGAACAATATTAATCTGGTACTGCGCAATATAATAGAGTGGATCAAACTAATAGTGAGTCCTATGTTACTGTGGTCCTTCAGATCATGAGACTACACAATTACTAATATTTTGAAGACATCAGCTAGACTTGGAGAGAGGAACTTTATATCGGATTACCAATTATAATTATGATATCCATCAGTATAACCCTGGACATTTGAGGATATATTGTTTTTATACATTTTTTATATTATATACTTTTCTTTATTCTTCCAATTTTTAATTTTTATATTTATATTTTTTTATCCTTTATTGCATTTTTAAAATTAATGGGGTTGCTCATCACGGACAATGGGGGCATATCGCTAGGATATGCCCCCGTTGTCTTATAGGTGCAGGTCCCACCACTGGGACCCGCACCTATATAGAGAACAGAGACCCGAAGTAGAGGAGGGTGAACTGTGCATGTGCAGCCGCCCTACATTCATTTTCTATGGGGCCGGCGAAAATAGCCGAGTGCTGGCTCGGGTATTTCCATCATCCCCATAGAAATGAATGGGAGTGAGGGCCGCGCATGCGTGGTACGCTCCCATTTACTTCTAAGGGTATCCTAGTTGGTGGTGGCCAGACTGAAGTACTCCAGCCACCACCTTGCAGGGCTTTGTTTTCAATATAGGTGCAGGTCCCAGCGGTGGGAACCGCACCTATAAGACAATGGGGGCATATCCTAGCGATATGCCCCCATTGTCCATGATGAGACAACCCCTATAATGTACATGTACTCAGCATATTTTTAAGCATCATGATGTGCGCAATTATCTTTTGGAAGTAACATCTCTATTATTTGTTTTATCTATTACCTTGGATAATTAATAAATATATTGTTTGTTTCAACCTTCTGCGTGACCTCAGATACAGAGTGCCGGTCTATACCTATTATAACTATTCTTGTCTTCAATTACTCTTCACTGACTGGGTGAGTCAGATTAGACCTAGAGCACCTACTACATCCCAATTATCAGTTGAGCCACCTTAGTCTCTGTAATATATTACACCTGCCTTTAAAGGGGTTGTCTCATCTTGCCGTTACTAAGGTGAGATGAGACACAGTCCTGACCACCTCCCAGCCGGGAAACAGAGTAGCACAGCAAGCCATGTTGTTTCCCTAACTCAGGAACAACATAGCTTGTGCTACACTGTTTCTTTAGCTGTCATGCACGGCAAGGGGAGCTACTGTAACAGCGAGTGCCTGAGCGCTCTGCTGTTTCCCAGCCGAGAGGTGGTCGGAACTGGCCTTAGTACCGGCAAGATGAGACAACCCCTTTAATACTGAGGCACAGTAACTTTATCACTAACAGAACAGATTAACTATGTATGTCAATGCACTGCACAGTGATGCACATGGTGATGCATTCTACCTTCAGTCTCCCTGCATTCTCCCTGCACTTTCCCTCTTCAATATTTTACTTTAAAACTGTATGCAGCAACACTGTCCCTAGAGCATGAGCGCTTGCTATGTTTCTCCCTATGCTCAGCTCATAGGACAATGGTGGAGACCGTGCAGGATGAGGGTTTTATAGGGCTGTGACATCATAGGGGATGGCTACCTGAAGAATGGATGGCTGCAGACTATTATGAGAGTAGTGATGAGCGTCAGGGGCAATATTGGAATTTGCGATATTTCCCGAATATTTGGGCGAATATTCACCATGAATTTGCAAATTTGCCATTATTTTCTTGATTTCTAAAATCGGCAATGTAATCTTTGCGTAATGCGCGTGCAATACAGGCGTGGGTCACTTTTGCTACATTTTTCAAGCTGCTCGAAGTTTCATGAGACTGGAGAAAACGGTTGGCATGGCAGAACATTACAATAGCTTTATATGCAGATACAGTTCTCTAATATATTCGCAATTGCGTAAATCGGCACTAATGATGCAAATATTTTGGTGCAATATGTGCAACTTTACATTTTAGCAGGTCTGACTACATATTAGTGATTGGTGCACTAAGTATTGTTGTGAACTTGTGAAATCACAGCACTATGTATGTATGTATGTATGTATGTAGCATACATACATACATACAGTTGAAACCAGAAGTTTACGTACACTATATAAAAAAACACATATGCATGTTTATCTCAATATCTAACATGAAATCGGAATAAACCTTTCCTGTTCTTGGCAAATTAGGATTACCATAATTATTATTATTTGTCAAATTCCAGAATAATGAGAGAGAGAGAGAATGTTTCAAGGCATTTTTATTACTTTCTGCAAAGTCAAAAGTTTACATACATTTCATTAATATTTGGTACCATTGCCCTTAAACTGTATGACTTGGGTCAAACATTTTAGATATCTTTTCATAAGCTTCTCACAATAGTTGGTCGGAATTTGGGTCTATTTCTCCTGACAAAACTGCTGTAACTGAGCCATGTTTGTTGGTCGCCTTACTCGCTCCTCCCTTTTCCGCTTTGCCCATAAATTTTCAATAGGATTGAGATCAGGGCTTTGTGATGGTCACTCCAATACATTGGCTTTGTTATCCTTAAGCCACTTTGTAACCAGTTTTGCAGTATGCTTCGGGTCATTGTCCATTTGGAAGACCCATTTCCGCCCAAGCTTTAACTTCCTGGCTCATGTCTTGAGATGTTGCTTCAGTATTTTCACATAATATTCTTTCCTCATGATGCCATCTATTTTGTAAAGTACACCTTTCTCTCCTGCAGCAAAACAATCTCACAACATGATGCTGCCACTCCCGTGTTTCACAGTTGGGCTTAGGCTTCCAAGCTTCTCCCTTTTTCCTCCAAACAATGGTCATTATGGCCAAAAAGTTCAATTTTAGTTTTGTCAGACCACAGGACATGTCTCCAAAAATGTAGGTCTTTGTTCCTGTGTGCATTAGCAAACATTAATCTGGCTTTTTTATGTTTCTTTTGGAGTAATGGCTTCTTCATGGCAGTGGCCTTTAGTGTTGAGCGCGAATATTCGAATAGCGAATTTTTTTAGCGAATATCGGCACTTTGCTAATTCGCGAATATTGCGAATATAGCGCTATATATTCGCTATTTCGAATATTCAATTTAATATTTTTTTTTCCCACTTCCCAAAAGTAGTTCTTACCTGTCCTGAGGATTCCTGGCTTCCTGGCTGCTCCAGTCAGTGCCCGTTGCAGCTTCTGCCGACTTCAATGCTGATGGTCACGTAACTAATACAGTGCTATATCTCTGAATAGTGCATTATAGAAGTTGGATTCGCAGTGCGATTAATAATTGTAAGTATTATCGCTTTGCGATTACAACTTTTAGTTAACTCACCCAATCGGTTGTAATAGAATTAAGTTGCGAATACAACTTAGAACTTTGCCTGCCTGTACAGTCCACTTTACTGTTATACTGTATTTGCTATCGCGATAATACGTCATTTAAATAATCGTGTGCGTGCGTCTGTACGTGCTTGTCTTTGTCAGTTTAGTCTTGACCACAGGCAGATTTTACTAAAGCAAACAATTATAAACAAGTTCAAGTTCAACCTGTAATTTTTATTCAGACTTCAGATATTGCATAACCTAAAGTCCAACACTTTGCGTTCACTCCAAGCAGTGTAACAAAAAGATTAGTATATCACCACTCTTTAGGGTCTGTCAGAGACCATGCTCATTTCTCTGCAGGTTCATTTCACATCTCCTGTCCACACTTGAAAAGAACAGCATTTTTAATCCCCACTTTATAAAAACCCTTGATGGAGTAAAGGAGTGACCTGTGCCACTATATCTGTCTGGACACTCAGTCCAAAAAATCCGGACACTAATTAAATCTATGTAAAAAAATTTTTACAGCAAGCTGCATCAGTACTAGTGTACTGATTTCTGTAAAGTATCTCAATGAGGCATACAATTTAATTAACATGTAACGAGCATCCAATACATAAAAATTTTTTTAGACTAAAGTGCACAAAACAATATTAATATTTATCTAAAAAATGCTGAAAAAACTATAAAACAAGTAACAACACACAACAGTAATATAAAACATGAACACTATGAAGTAATTAATCTACATAAAAACGACGTAACTACTAAGTCCATAACCCGAAAGTCAAAATAACTATTCTTAATCCTAACTAAACCAATATATAACGGATTGCGATAAAAAAAATATCATCTGCTTTATACACCAATCAATGATTGTCTTTTAAAGTACATTAAAATTTTTATTTCCTTTACTTTTACAGCTCACAACAACATGATAAAAAGAATTAAAAAATGCAACGGGAGCATAGCGAACGGATGAAGCAGTTTAGGGTGCTGCAGATGCGGAAGATAAGGGAGCAGAAGCTCAGTCTATCCCACCAGCTCAGCCTGATGGAGAAGGCCAACCAAAAGGCCCTTGATGAACTGCTCCAAGAGCAGAAAAAAAATGAAGAGCCTACCATAATTTTTTTTTAATGTTATTTATGTTAATTAATATTTATCTATATTTAAAAATTGTTTAGTAAATTTTATTGAACTATCAAATTTATTGTGTTTTGTTTTATTGTAACCAATGGGATTACTGTACGGACAATTTAGTCTGGGCCAAAGTAATAATTCATTATCAATACATACATCAGCCGCTGTTACATGGAAACAGGGTAATAGACATGGCGCCCCTTATGGTCGGACCACTTATTCACTATGACTATTTTCTTGTGCCGGTGGTCATGTGTGTGCGACAATTCAAACCGAATACTGCGGACTGTGACGCTCTTAGCAGCACGCGTGACGGGACCAGCGCAGATCATAGACCTTGTCCAACATGCATACATGTAATCCAAAACTTTTAAAATTCACGTTTTAGTAATTAATGTGATCATGTCACCAAAAAAAAAAAAAATATGATGGCTATATATGGAAAATATTTGATTTTAGGTTAACATTATAACATTACATTGTAAACTACGTAATTTTCCATGGGAGTTTTGCCATGGATCCCCCACCGGCATGCCACAGTCCAGGTGTTAGTCCCCTTGAAACAACTTTTCCATCACTATATCAAGAGGGGACTGGATTTATTTCTGGAGTGTAATAATATTACAGGCTACAGCTACTAGAGAGGGGTCGTTGATCCAGGGAGTTATTCTGATTGCCTGATTGGAGTCGGGAAGGAATTTTTTTCCCCTTAAGTGGGGAAAATTGGCTTCTGCCTCACAGGGGTTTTTTGCCTTCCTCTGGATCAACTTGTAGGAAACAGGCCGAACTGGATGGACAAATGTCTTTTTTCGGTCTTATATACTATGTTACTATGTTATTGTGGCCAGAAAGAGTCCCTGTGGGTTTTAAAATTCGCCTGTCCATTGAAGTCTATGGCTGTTCGCCCTGTATGCCCGTTCGCGAACATGTTAGTAAATTTGCGTTTGCCGCTGGCAAACAGAAAATGTTATGTTCGCGACATCTCTACTGAGGGAGTGTCCCCATCACCATGGGAACACCTCCATACTAGAATGTACTGTCGGATGTGAGAATTAAGTTGAAATCGCAATGCGATTAATTCAAGTTATATTAATCGCATTGCGATTACAACTTAGAAACTGCTATCTTACATATTAGGCTAGAATTAACGAATATGGAATATAGCAGTGCTAAGTTGAAATCGCAATGCGATTACTTCAAGTTATATTAATCGCATTGCGATTTCAACTTAGCACTGCTATATTCCATATTCGTTAACTTCGTTAATTCTAGCAAGCTGACCCATTAGAAACACAGCTCCAAGTTGAAATCGCAATGCGATTGATATAACTTGAAGTAATCGCATTGCGATTTCAACCTAGACCTGGTTTAGTTGGCTTGGTAGAATTAGCGAATATGACGAATGTATTCATCATATTCCTCAAAACGAAGATAAAGAAGTATTCTCCATCTTCGTTTTTGCTCCATATTCGTCAACTTCGATAATTCTAGCAATCAAATAGGAAGGTTGATTATAGAGACAGCTGTGTTTAATTCGCTATGCGATTATATTACTTTGCTTTTTTTAAATAAATAAAATAATTATATTACTTGATAATTATTAAAATTATTCTATTTATTTAAAAAAAATAACAATAATATAATCGCATAGCGAATTAAACACAGCTGTTTCTATAGTCAACTTTCCGAATTGATTGCTATAATTAGCGAAGTTGACGAATAGGTAGCTAAAACGAAGATGGAGAATACTTCATTATCTTCGTTTTGAGGAATATGACAAATACATTAGTCATATTCGTCATCTTTGCTAATTCTAGATATCAAACCAATAGGAAAGTAGCCTTAAGTTATAATCGCAATACGCCATCGAATATTCGTGAATTTCGTCAAAATCGAATATGGCACCTGCCGCTCATCACTAGTGGCCTTACAGCCCATGTTGATACAGTACTCGTTTCACTGTGTATATTGACACAAGCTTACCAGCTTCCGCCGTCATCTTCACAATGTATATTGCTTTTGTTCTTGGGTTGATATGCACATGTCGAACCAAAGCACGTTAATCTCTGGGACACAGAACCCGTCTCCTTCCTGAGCTGTATGATGGCTGGACATTCCCATCTTGTTTGTACTTGTGTATAATTGCTTGTACAGATGAACGAGGCACCTTCAGGTATCTTGAAATTGCACCTAAGGTTGAGCCAGACTTGTGCAAGTGCACAATTCTCTTCCTGATATCTTGGCTGGTTTCTTTAGACTTTCCCATGATAGTACACAAGGAAGCAGTGTGTTTCAGGTGTGCATTTAAATACATCAACAGGTATGTCTCTAATTAACTCAGATGTTGCCAACAAACCTAACAGAAGCTTCCAAACACATGACATCATATGGGCAGTCCAGAATTGTTTAAAGGCATAGTAATTTTAGTGTATTTAGACTTTTGACATTGTAGAATAGTAATCTTAGTGTATTTAGACTTTTGACATTGTAGAAAGTAAAAAAAAAATGCCTTAAAACATTTTCTCTCTCATTATTCTGCCATTTGGCAATTAATAATAATTATAATAATCCTAATAGACCAAAAACAGGGAAGGTTTATTCTGATTTCATGTTAGATATTGAGAAAACATGCATATACTGTCTTTTTATATAGTAAGCTTCTGGTTTCAAATGTACATACATACAGCACTATGTCTGTAGTCCACTGGCATATATACAGGGGTCGCAGTTGCAATCGGGCCTGGCACTCCAGGGGACCTTGCCACCTGTGGACCACCCCTGGCCCCTGCAGTAGTGCTCAGAGGCGGCTCTTCGATTCGGGAACTTATGCCGCCGCCTAAGTCCTCGCGCTGGTGGGGGCCTCGCTAATCCTGTACTTACCAACTGCGTGGGCATGAGTTCAGTCACTTCAGCATGCAATCCCGCGACACCCGTGACCTCCCACGGTGGGTCTCACGGGATCACGCGCCACAGGACGGGATTGCGTGCCGAAGATACTAAACATAACTGAACTTAAGCTTGCACAGCTGGAAAGTACAGACTGTACAGGATCCGCCATTGAGTACTGAGTAGGGAACCTGTTCTTAAAAATTTGAATCTGGCTTGTCTCCTCTACACTTACCTTCACTTTCTAACACATGAAACAGCCATTTTAGTTAAACTGATTCACTAATAGAATTAAAGTTTTCCTAAACTTCAGAAGAAATTCTGCTTCGAATGCTTCACTTTGCTCAACACTAGTAGTGTTGGGCACAAATATTCGAATCGCGAATTTTTATCTCAAATATCGGCACATCGAGAATTTGCGAATATTTAGAATATAGTGCTATATAATCGTATTTTCGATTTTTCTATATTTTTTTTCATCTGAACCCATAATCCCTCCCTGCTTCTTGCTTTTGGGCCAATGAGAAGGGTGCAATGTCTTTTTCTGAGCTTAGCACCATCCCTAGCAACCAATAAGAAAGTTACCTACCCCTTTAATATATAAGAACCTCCCCAGCAGCCATTTTCTGCAGTTGTTTTTTTCAATTCTGAGAGACATCAGTGTCATTGCTGTGCTCTGTGCTTTACTGTGTCACATTTCATTAGATAGTAAGTTAGTTAGTTAGTTAGTTAGCTTATATATATAATACAGATAGTTAGTGGAAGATAGTCAGTGTAGGTTAGATTGTGATATAGTGATGCAGGGTGTTACGTAGTGTGATAGGTTCTGCTGTTCATACATACATGCTACAGACAAGTTCAAAACAATACTTAGTGCACCAATCACTAATATGTAGTCAGACCTGCTAAAATGTGAAGTTGCACGTATTGCGCAAAAATACGAGCATCATTAATTGCCGATTTGCGCAATCGTGAATTTATCGGAGCACTCTATCTGCATATAAAGCTATTGTAATGATCTGCCGTGCCAACCATTTTCTCCAGTCTCAGAAAATTATAGCAGCTTGAAAAATGTAGCAATAGTGACCCACGCCTGTATTGCGCGCGCATTACGTGAATATTACATTGCCAATTTTCGCAATCAAGAATATAATCGCAAATTTGAGAATTTTCGCCCGAATATTCGTGAAACATAGCGAATTTGAATATTGCCCCTGCCGCTCATCACTAAACACTAGTGTTATCTGTACACAGAGGTGATAAATGCCTTTCCAAAACTGCCTGTAATGATAAGGTGATAACTGCAGTAAAGTGATCTGTGCAGACCAAGAAATCAATTATTTGGCCTAGTAAGCAGTGTGAAAACGTCAGGATTTTATGTGTTTTGTTTAAATATAGTAACAATAACAATAAAGTAATTTTCTGATGCATTCTATTTAAAGGGGTTGTCCAAATCTTTTATTTTTATTTTTTCAAACCTTGCATGCTCTGCTTATGAAAAAGCCATAGTCAACTGCTCTCCGCCGCTCAATTCTGACTCCCTTCAGTGGTCTTCTAGTCCCTGTCTTTAAACTTCCAGATGGACAGGGTCAAGTGCGCTGCTGCAGCCAATAATTAGCCTCAGCAGTGGTATGTCCCCAATAGGCTTGGGCAAATTGAGCTTCGGATCATAAATCCACAGATCATAAATCCACATTGTTAATGCTGTTTCCCTACAGCAGGGGTGCACAACCTGCGGCCCGGGGGCCACATGCGGCCCTCAATACCATCCTTTGCAGCCCCCAACCATCTGGTAACAGATATATATGTCTATGTCTTGTGTCTTCTAAAATGTATCTTTCATATATTTTCCCATTAGATGGGAGTACTAGAAGTGTAACCAGACATTAATGATATATACTGTATGTGCAATATGCCATAAATGCAGTCTTTCAGTTAGTAATACCTCCTTTAAGTTTTATTTTCGGCCCTTGGAATTGGTTCAGGATGACAATGCGGCCTCCAACCAGAAAAGGTTGTGCACCCCTGCCATACAGCATTAAAATATATTGGCTCTGTGTAGCCAAACTTCATATCGCCTGAAGTTGCACGAGACTTTGGTGAATTACGTTAAGTAATTAAGTTATTCCTATCTGCCTATTTAAAAAAAATTAAAGTAGGAATACAAAGTGGGCTTTGGTATCGACGTACCAGCCAGTACCAAAGACCACTTCGGATTCCTATTTTAAAATATTTTTAAATACGCAGATAGAAATACCGTAGTAATTCACTGAAGTCTCGTGCAACTTCAGGCAATACGATGTTTGGCTACACAGAGCCAATACATTTTAAAGCCATATGGAATCAGCATTAACCACAAAGTTTTTGAATGAATTTAATGCACCCTTCCAGTACTGCTGTCCCTTTTGACTACTGCTACCCCCTTACAGTACTGATCACCCCTTTGTGGCCCCTTTAAGTACTGTTGCCCCCTTGCGGTAATGCTGTTCCCTTTGACCACGGCTGCCCCCTTTCAGTACTGAGCTCCCTTTTGCCCCCTTTCAGTACTGCTACCCCCTTGTGTCCCCTTCCAGTACGGCTACCCCCTTTGACTACTGCTGCTCCCTTTCAGTACTGCTGACCCATTTGTACCACCTTACAGTACTACTGTCCCCTTTGTGCCCCTTGCAGTGTGGCTGTCCCTTTACAGTACTGCTGCCCCTTATTGCACCTTTCAATACTGTGTCCCCTTTCATGCCCCCTTTAAATACTGCTTTCCACTTAGTGCCCCTTTACAGTATTACTATCCCCTTAGAACCCCTGTGTAGTACTGCTGTACACTTTGTGCCCCTTTACAGAACTGCTGCCCCTTTAGTACTACTGCTCCTCTCTGACCTTTTACAGTACTGCTGTCCTCTTAGTACCCCTGTCCTTTTAGTGCTCCCTTACAGTACTGCTGGCCCTTAGAGTCCTCCCTATTATACTGCTGCCCACTTTGTGCACTCTTACAGTCCTGCTGCCCCCTAAATAGCCCCCTTATTGTCCTGCTGCCTACATGAAGAAGCACTGTGTTCTCTAGTCAATAAATGGAATACCATCTTCTTCATCTGAGACTTGGCTGTGCAAACAGACTGTAACAGCCAGGTGATTGTTAGATGGGGAAGCGCTGTGCTCTCCTAGTTTATTACAGAACACAGGGCTTCATCCTGTAACTGAGACTCAACAATCCTAAAACTCCACTCGCACAGCCGAGTCCCAGATGAAGAAGCACTGTGCTCTATAATCAACTAGGAGAGTATAGGGCTTCTTCATGTAATTGATTGACTTGATGATCCTAATCTTGTGCTTGCACAGCCAAGTCTCTGCTCCATGATAAAGTGCTGTGCTTTCCTCTAAGCACTGTACACGTGTTCAGAACACAGCGCTTCATCATAGAAACTAGACTGATTCTCTGTTACATGATGAAGCACTGTTGTCTGTGCATGCAGTCAATGTAGTAAACCTATTACAGCATAGTGCATCATCAACATGTAACTGAGACTCCACAATTGTAACCAGTCATGTCCCAGTTACATGATGAAACTACAGATGCACGCTCCCGTGTGGTGACAACCCATCAGATGACATATTTTCTGTAAAACCAAGCAGAGTAGCCTGTTGTGCATAAGAAGCATATGCAGGCTGTAAAAACATAAATTGGTGAAATGCATTTCTCCACATAATACCTCAAAAAGCAAAAAAAAAAAAAAAAAAAGGCAAAAGTGTCCATAGCCTTCAAAATAAATGGGGTATCATAAAATGTTTTTTACAGAGTTGCCTTGGTTTCCTTATAAATATAGCATGTTAGCATGAACAGGGCATTGTGTATTACAATGCTTTTCTGGTCTACTATGGTTTATCACAAATTACTTCTCAATGCAACAATGTTTTCTGCACAGATAGATAAAGCTTTCTTGCTCTAAAAACTCATGTACTTCTCCATTACAGTGAGTGCCGCTATGCTATCAATTCTCCTTGTATTCAGTAATGGTACAAAATTTGAAAGAAGATCCTCTTGCATCACTCTGTTCAGGGTTTCTGCACTAAAGAAAATAGGTCTAAATTTTATGTGACAGGTTATGAATTTTGTCTCAGCATGTGTCAGTAAGCTGCTTTCCAGGTGCTTATTAGGAATATTACATATTTCCAGCCACACACTTCCATTATTATTAACTCCTTTGTCTGCATTTCAAGTCCTGTTATTTTAGATGTACCTGCTTTCTGACATTCAAAGTCTTTGGACATTAAAGGGGAATTCCCATCACATACAATGGGGGCATATCGCTAGGATTTGCCCCTATTGTCTGATAAGTGCAAGTCCCACCTCAGGGACCCACACCTACAACGAGAATGGAGCAGAGAAAGCTGTGGCTGAATGACCCCAGGGTCTGTCCACCATCAAGTGCTGCTCCCTGCTGCTCCCATAGAAGTGAATGGGAGCACACCGCTCATGTGCGGCCCCTGCTCCCATTTATTTCTATGGGGAAGACGGAAATTTTCGTCGGCCTCATAGAAATGAAAGGAGGGTGGCTGCGCATGCGCAGTGCTATCTCCGTTCATTTCCCTGCTCCATTCTCGTTGTAGGTGCTCCCACCTATCAGACAATGGGGGCACATCCTAGAGATATATCCCCATTGTCAGAGATGGCAATACCCCTTCAAAGTAGCCCACACAATATTCTTTGTAAAAATGTACATGTCAATTATCAAACTGGTGTAAAGTAGAACTGGCTTAGTTGCCCATAGCAACCAATCAGATTCCACCTTTTATTTTCCACAGCTCCTTTGGAAAATGAAAAGTGGAATCTGATTTGTTACTATGGGCAACTAAGCCAGTTCTACTTTGCACCAGTTTGATAAATGACCCCAGTAATGTCTGGGCTGTACCTAATTTGCTCCAATTGCCACAAAAGTTGGTATATAACCCCCTCTAACCTCATAGGACTCATAGTTTTTAGGAAAGCGTGCTATCGCTTTTCGTTCATTTTTGATGAATTTTTTTCCCCATTCCCTAAACTCTGGAACACGATGACAGCAATAGTAAATGATGTCTGAGTGACACTGGCATACATAGCTATGAGTAAATGCATGTTTGACAGCATTAACATACAGCGTCCTTAAAAACACACTGCGCCAGCACAGGTGTTCTGCTTTTTCATATTCCAAAGCTTCCAATAATTGTCCCTTATCAGGGGAATAGTAACACAGTAACATTTAAGATGCTGCTGCACTTCCTGGGTCAGACAGGCCATTTTTAACCACTTGCCGCCACGCTAACGCCGATGGGCGTCAGCGCGGCGGCTCTCTCATGTCTCAGTCACGCCTATCGGCGTCATCTCGTGAGACCCGAGATTTCGCATTGAACGCTCATGCGATCGTAACCGGGACAACTGAAACTACAGCCTGCCAGCGCTGATCATGTGCTGGCAGGCTGTAGATGCGAAAAAAACGCATTTAAAACGCATATCAGACGCTGTTTTGTAAACAGCGTCTGATATGCCTGCTGTCTGCTCGTCTGGTGGTCCCTTTGTCTGGGACCACCAGAGGAAACATAAGTAAAGTGCACCAATCACTACACACACCCCCCCCTCCACCCCCCATCACTGATTAACCCCTGATCACCCATGTCACCCCCCCTGATCACCCCCTGTCACCCCCCCGTCACTAATCACCCCCCTGTAAGGCTCATTTAGACGTCCGTATGTGTTTTGCGGATCCATGGATCTGCGGATCCGCAAAATACGGACACCGGCAATGTGCTTTCCGCATTTTGCAGATCCGCACATTGCCAGAACTATATAGATAATGCCTTTTCTTGTCCACAATTGGGGACAAGAATAGGACATGTTCTATATTTTTGCGGAACGGAAGTGCAGACCAGGAAGCGCGGATCCGTAATTCCGGATCCGAGCGGGACAAAGTCTGTCCCCATAGAAATGAATGGGTCCGCAATTCCGTTCCGCAAACAGAATTGCGGACGTGTGAATGGGGCATAAGGGTCCCTTATCACCGCCAGTTAGCTAGCTACTTGTTAGGTAGTTAGCGCCCAATGCACCGCAGTCACTGATTTTGGCAGAGATTTTTTCATCCATCATGATCGATGCGAATGAAGAAATCTGTGCCATTCAAATCTGTGCCGTACAATTTAGCCCCGCCCAAAATGCCAGAACAGTAAACACACCTCAAAAATGACTCCATTTCGGAAAGTAGACACCCTAAGGTATTCACTAAGGGGCATAGTGAGTCCGTCTGAGATTTTTTTTTTTTTGCCAGAAGTTAGCAGAAATGGAAACTTTATTATTTTTTTTTCCTCAGAAAGTGTCATTTTCCGCTAACTTGTGAAAAAAAATGAAATGATACATGAACTCACCATGCCCCTCCGCGAATACTTTAGGGTGTCTTCTTTCTAAAATGGTGTCATTTGGGGGGTATTTATACTATCCTGGCATTCTAGCACCTGAAGAAACATGACAGGTGCTCAGAAAGTCAGAGCTGCTTCAAAATGCGGAAATTCACTTTTTTGCACCATAGTTTGTAAACGCTATAACTTTTACCCAAACCAATAAATATACACTTATTGCATTTTTTTTATCAAAGACATGTAGAACAATAAATTTTGTGAAAAATTTATATAGAAATGTAGTTTTTTTTTAAAAAAAATTTACAACAGAAAGTAAAAAATTTCATTTTTTTGCATAAATGTTGTTACATTTTTATTAATAGCAATAAAAGTAAAAATGTCAGCAACAATGAAATACCACCAAATGAAAGCTCTATTAGTGAGAAGAAAAGGAGGTAAAATTAATTTGGGTGGTAAGTTGTATGACCGAGCAATAAATGGTGAAAGTAGTGTAGTGCAGATTTGTAAAACAGGGCCTGGTCACTAGGGGGGTATAAACCTGTGGTCTTCAAGTGGTTAATGGGGATTTACTTTTACACTCATTTTATCTGATAGTTTATTTTCCTAAGTAAATTCAGTGGAGAGCTTTGCTTTCTCCTCATTGCTGTCTGCAACTCTCCCTTCATTACTCTGTAAAGAGCCAACACCTTCGGATTTATACTTTATACTATTTGTATAACTAAAAAATATTTTTAGTTAGTATTACTCTCTTTGGAAAGGAAGCTCTCTGTCTCCTGTTTGGCTGCTTTTATTTGTCTTTTTACATATTCTATTTTTTCAATGCTTCCTCGCTACCCTCTTGTTTTACTGATTTAAATGCTTTCTTCATGTCATTTATTGCTTCCTTTACATTTCAATTTATTCACAATTTATCCATTTTTTTCATGTTCCTTACCTTTTTATTCCCATAATGTATGTTCCTCTCACGAATTAGAATTTAGGATGGTTTTAAAAACATTCAATTTTGTAGATACTAATGATGTTTAATCAAACACAATGTTATGGGATAAAAAAAAAAAAAAAAGTGGCTTGCGGGACCAAGCATCCAAAAGATATGCCTTGACAGGGTCGGAGTGTCGATTGTCAGAAGAAAAAGTAGCTCAATGTAAACGAGCCTAGGAAAATTCTCCCTTTTAATTGGGAGCAACAGCAGTGCAATGTGGATGTGGAATGGGAATGGTACAGAGATATAGTGGTATGTGGCCACAATAGTGGCGGCAGCAGGAGCAGTTTAGCATGGAACATACAAGACTGTCTATGGGTAGTAGTAGCAATAGTAGTAGTAGTAATGATAATGGTGGCAGATGCTTTGCGTTAATGGTGGTGACAGTAGGTGATTACCAGTGAGGAGCAGCAGCAGCTGAGGCAGCCATATGGTACATGTTGGTAAAAGGGCAGCAGCATGATGGAGGGAGAAGCAGCCTTATGGAAGATGATGGTCAACAGGTCTCAGCAGTGGCATGATGGTGTTCAGTGGCCCAATAGAGGCGGTGGCAGCAGCAGTATAAAGAACGTGAATGTAGACAGGTCACAGCAGTCGCATGATGGAGGTGGCAGCAGCCATACGGAATGTGATGGTTGGCAGGTCACATTAGTGGAGGCACAATGGAGGCGGTGGCAGCAGCAGCCATACAGAAAGTGATGGCAAACAGACAGAAGTGACAGGATCGAGATGGCAGCAGCTATATAAAATGATGATGGTAGGCAACAGACAGCAACAGTGCCAAGATGAGGCACTGCCAGCAAAGCTCTATTTATCGGAATCAGTCTGAGGAGTGTGAAAATCCTGCTGAATCCAGGCTTGGTTCACTTGCAAAAAGTGATGTTTTGGACAATGGCGTAGGACAACTTGGTCCATTTGAGTGTAACCACAAACCCCACAGTGACACTGTAGACAATGACACTGGAGGCAGGGTAAGAATGAGAGATAGAGCTTCCTGTGCCAGTTCGGACCACTGTTACAGTCTACCTGGCCAGAAATCCATTGGGTCAGAGAAAAGGGTATGCGAAAGAGACTGGCCATAGTATAGGCTGGCCCGAACCTTGACATTGAGGCGGGAGCTTTCGGCTTGCTGACTGGCCTAAGTCTGGTGCAGCACGTGATAAAACTGGTCCATCATGTTGAGGAGACCGAAATGGCTGCTGCAGCTTCTGCTCCTTGTGGCAACCGAAGGGGAGTGACTCTGTAGGGGGTGAAGAGGGGCCTGCCTTTTAGACAAGTTGGCGGCAGATGTCTGCTCACCGTAACCTGTGGCAAGCTGTGTACACAGTGTTTCCTGGTGATAACGTAATTTGTCCTCCCTTTCTGCGAGAGGAAAACATTCCCCCATTCTGCCCTAGTAGCGAGGGTCTAAAAGCAGGGCTATCCATGGCTATCATCAGGAATTGAAATTGGAAAATTGGAAAAGTTGCTGCTTAAGTTTTTAAAATAGCAATTTGCATATACTCCAGAATGTTATGAAGAGTGATCAGATGAATTGCATAGTCCTTCTTTGCCATGAAAATTAACTTAATCCCAAAAAAATCTTTCCACTGCATTTCATTGCTGTCATTAAAGGACCTGCTGAGATCATTTCAGTAATCGTCTTGTTAACTCAGTTGAGAATGTTGACGAGCACAAGGCTGGAGATCATTATGTCAAGCTAATTGGGTTAAAATGGTAGACTTGACAAGTTAAAAGGAGGGTGATGCTTGAAATCATTGTTCTTCCATTGTTAACCATGGCGACCTGCAAAGAAAGCCATCATTGCGTGGCATAAAAATGGCTTCACAGGCAAGGATATTGTGGCTACTAAGATTGCACCTCAATCAACAATTTATAGGATCACCAAGAACTTCAAGGAAAGAGGTTCAATTCTTGTTAAGAAGGCTTCGGGGTGTCCAAGAAAGTCCAGCAAGCGCCAGGATCATCTCCTAAAGAGGATTCAGCTGTGGGATCGGAGTGCCACCAGTGCAGAGCTTGCTCAGGAATAGCAGCAGGCAGGTGTGAGCGCATCTGCACACACAGTGATGCGAAGACTTTTGGAAGATGGCCTGGTGTCAAGAAGGGCAGCAAAGAAGCCACTTCTCTCCAAAAAAAACATCAGGGACAGATTGATCTTCTGCAGAAAGTATGATGAATGGACTGCTGAGGACTGGGGCAAAGTTATATTCTCTGATGAAGCCTCTTTCTGATTGTTTGGGGCATCTGGAAAAAGGCTTGTCCGGAGAAGAAAAGGTGAGCGCTACCATCAGTCCTGTGTCATGCCAACAGTAAAGCATCCTGAGACCATTCATGTGTGGGGTTGCTTCTCATCCAAGGGAGTGGGCACATTCACAATTTTGCCCAAAAACACAGCCATGAATAAAGAATGGTACCAAAACACCCTCCAGCAGCAACTTCTTCCAACAATCCAACAACAGTTTGGTGAAGAACAATGCATTTTCCAGCACGATGGTGCACCGTGCCATAAGGCAAAAGTGATAACTAAGTGGCTCGGGGACCAAAACTTTGAAATTTTGGGTCCATGGCCTGGAAACTCCCCAGATCTTAATCCCATTGAGAACTTGTGGTTAATCCTCAAGAGGCGGGTGGACAAACAAAAACCCACTAATTCTGACCAAGAAGTGATTATGACAAAATGGGCTGCTATCAGTCAGGAATTGGCCCAGAAGTTGGTTGAGACCATACCCAGTTGAATTGCAGAGGTCCTGAAAAAGAAGGGCCAACAATGCAAATACTGACTCTTTACATAAATGTCATGTAATTGTCGATAAAAGCCGTTGAAATGTATGATGTGCGTGTAATTATATTTCACTACATCACAGAAACAACTGAAACAAAGATCTAAAAGCAGTTTAGCAGCAAACTTTGTAAAAACTAATATTTGTGTCATTCTCAAAACTTTTGGCCACGACTGTAGGTTGCCATTCTAGCCAGCGTGCCCCAGGAGCCAGTTCTTTCCAGTTCTGCCCCCCACGATTGGGTGTGTTGGCCAGTGCCACCCTCCTCATTGTTCTCTTGCTCCTCCACCTCCACCTCTTGCAGTGGCAACTCCTCATCCTCATCATCCTTTTCCTCCATGGCAGATTCCCTTTGTGTATCCACAGCTATAGGACAGACAGCAAGATGCGCAAGCTGGTCTTCTTCCACTCTGATCTGCTGCATGAGCATCAGCGTCTGTTCTAAGATAAATATGAGAGGAATGACAATGTTTATGCTGCAGTTGTCCTTGCTGACAAACTTTGTGGGCCTCTTCGAAGGACTTCAGTTGCCTCTGGATGAGCTGCCACTGCCTGACCTCGAAGTAACACATGCTCCCTGATGCTGAGGCTGTCTGGTGCATGACAAAATCATTCACGGCTATCAGCTGCTCGTACTGACACTCGAGGATGAACAATGTTGAACAGCAACTAGTTGGCATGTCATAGAATAAGCAGTGTAGTGGCAGGCCGTTCTGTCACTACAGGTAGTGTAGAGCGAATTGAAGTATTAGAAGTGAACTTCAATCTGAATTTCACGGAAAATTAGATTTTTCATGAAGCCAAATATTCTCATGCTTTGTGGTAAGGAATCAATTTTCCCTGAAATGGCATTAAAAATAAACAAATGATACCTTATTAATTTGATTGTGCAGAGGCTGCCGCAGCCATCTTGCTTGAGGATCCTGCATGAAATCTCATGATGTCCTCACGCACACTGCAAGATAACTTCAAATGCTGCGTTCAGCGATGAAAGCAGCATCTAAGGGATTTAATGAGAGGGGGCGGTGCAATCGCGGTTCCCCATCATTGAGCCCGCTACTTACAAAGAAATGCGCTTCATGACAATGTAATTTGTCACTAGAGATGAGCGAACACCTGGATGTTCGGGTTCGAGAATTCGGCCGAACTTCCCGAAAGTGTTCGGGTTCTGGATCCGAACTCGACCCGAACTTTATCCCGAACCCGAACCCCATTGAAGTCAATGGGGACCCGAACTTTTAGGCACTAAAAAGGCTGTAAAATAGTCCAGGATAGGGCTAGAGGGCTGCAAAAGGCAGCAAAATGTAGGTAAATGCCCTGCAAACAAATGGGGATAGGGAAATGAATTAAAATAAAACAAAATAAATAAAAATTAATCAATATCAATTGAGAGAGATCCCATAGCAGAGAATAAGGCGTCATATCACCCACCACTGGAGAAGGCCACTTTCAGTTATTTCGGCCCCAGCACCCAGACAGAGGAGAGAGGTCCCACAGCAAGGAAACATGCGTCATATCACCCACCACTGGAGAAGGCCACTTTCAGTTATTTCGGCCCCAGCACCCAGACAGAGAGAGGTTTCACAGCAAGGAAACATGCGTCATATCACCCACCACTGGAAAATGCCACTTTCAGTTATTTCGGCCCCAGCACCCAGACAGAGGAGAGAGGTCCCACAGCAAAGAATCATGCGTCATTTCACCCACCACTGGAGAAGGCCACTTTCAGTTATCTAGGCCTTGGCGCCCAGATTGAGGAGAGGTTCTTTCAACTTTGGGTTGCACTGCAAGATCATGGTAAAGTTAAAAAAATGAGGATTCAATAAAGAAGTGCCCCGGAGTACAAGAATACATGGTTGAGGGGGAGGCAGTTATAAATGTCTATTCTGCACAAGGGAGGGACAGATCCTGTGGTATCCATGCCTGGTTCACTTTTATGAACGTCAGCTTGTCCACGTTGGCTGTGGACAGGCGGCTGCGTTTGTCAGTAATGACGCCCCCTGCCGTGCTGAATACACGTTCAGACAAAACGCTGGCCGCCGGACAGGCCAGCACCTCCAAGGCATAAAAGGCTAACTCTGGCCACGTGGACAATTTGGAGACCCAGAAGTTGAATGGGGCCGAACCATCAGTCAGTACGTGGAGGGGTGTGCAGACGTACTGTTCAACCATGTTCCGTATCAGGTGGTGGTGCAGTTAGCTGTGGCGTGGTGACAAACCTTTTCCACATTTCTGCCCTCAGAGGAGCTGGCTGTGACACAGCTGCGTTTGCGACCTCTTGCTCCTCCTCTGCCTTCGCCTTGGGCTTCCACCTGTTTTCCTGTGACATTTGGGAATGCTCTCAGGAGCGCATCTACCAGTGTGCGCTTGTACTCGCGCATCTTCCTATCACGCTCCAGTGCAGGAAGTAAGGTGGGCACATTATGTTTGTACCGGGGATCCAGCAGGCTGGCAACCCAATAGTCCGCACACGTTAAAATGTGGGCAACTCTGCTGTCGTTGCGCAGGCACTGCAGCATGTAGTCGCTCATGTGTGCCAGGCTCCCCAGAGGTAAGGACAAGCTGGCCTGCAACAGCTGGGACACCAGATTCAGGGTATTGCTATTTTGGCAATTGAATTTCACCCCAGAACATAATATACCCTTTTACGGACAGATTAACACTTGGCCTGCAACAGCTGGAACAACAGACTCAGGGTATTGCTATTTTGGCAATTGAATTTCACCCCAGAACAAAATATACCCTTTTACGGACAGATTAACACTTGGCCTGCAACAGCTGGGACACCAGATTCAGGGTATTGCTATTTTGGCAATTGAATTTCACCCCAGAACAAAATATATGTTTTGGCGGACACTATTATACTTTGCCAGCCACAGCTGAAACCACTGATTTATGGTATTGCTATTTTGGCAATTGAATTTCACCCCAGAACAAAATATATGTTTTGGCGGGCACTATTATAGTTTGCCAGCCAGTGCTGGGACACCAGATTTAGGGGATTGCTATTTTGTGAAGTGAATTTCACCCCAGAACAAAATATATGTTTTGGCGGACACTATTATAGTTTGCCAGCCACAGCTGTGACACCAGATTTAGGGAATTGCTATTTTGGCAAGTGAATTTCACTCCAGAACAAAATATATGTTTTGGCGGACACTATTATAGTTTGCCAGCCAGTGCTGGGACACCAGATTTATGGGATTGCTATTTTGGCAATTGTATTTAAACCCTTAATAAAATATAGAAATTGCTATCCTGTTTCTAGGGGTCATAATAAGCACAGCCAAGCCCCTGATGTAGGACATAGCAAAAAAAACTAGTATTGATGGGATGGATTGATGGACTTGGTGGCAGCTTGTTCTGGTGCAACACAAGTCACAAAATAGACGCCGATCACCCCAGAAAAAAAGTGACAGAAAAATGCTCTGTGCAGCCTAAAAACCAGTGAGCAAGTAACACAATTGCTAGCAGAAGTTGAATCATTCACAGCTGTAGATCGATCACTTCATTAGGTGCTTTTGCTGACTTTTCCCTGCCTAATCTCGCCCTCACAGCAGCTGCGTCCTCTCCCTACACTAATCAGAGCAGTGTGACGTGCGGTGCTACGTGACTACAGCTTAAATAGAGGCTGGGTCACATGCTGCACTTGGCCAATCACAGCCATGCCATTAGTAAGCATGGCTATATACAAACAACAAATGCAACAGCACTCTGTAACCAGAGCTCTGCCCAAGATAAAAGCTATAAGAGGACATTGGTGTACTAATCCACCATATCGCATGCAAACAGTGGAGACATTAGTTTACATTTTGATCAAAAGGTAGTAAGCCCACTCACCCCGTCACGGTTGTCTCCCAGAGTGGGTACTAACGCTAAATCTGACCTGTTATGGGCCATGACAGCCACATAAAATCCTCCTAACGCTCAATATTACCTGTTATGGTCCACGACAGCCACATAAAATCCAGGGAGTGTGGGCCCAGCATGCATGCTGGGATAAACCATACTTATTAACCCCTTCTGGTGCTGTAACAGCCTCCATTAGATCCAGGGATGCAGGTACCAACATGCATGCTGAGTCCACTATGCACTCTTCCTGGAGCCAGATGGCTACTAGCAGGCAATGTGAGTACACATTCAGCTTTATACTCACTCTGATTAAAAACCAGCATCTAGGGCAGACAAACTAGTCAGGTGTGCACGACTGAGCGGAGGCTGCCACACCTCCGACACATACTAAACAGAAACAAACACAAGGGGGTGTTCAGTCAGCACTCCCTGTATACAGGTGCACGTAGCTATGGCGATTATACATACAAACAACAAATGCAACAGCACTCTGTAACCAGAGCTCTGCCCAAGATAAAAGCTATAAGAGGACATTGGTGTACTAATCCACCATATCGCATGCAAACAGTGGAGACATTAGTTTACATTTTGATCAAAGGTAGTAAGCCCACTCACCCCGTCACGGTTGTCTCCCAGAGTGGGTACTAACGCTAAATCTGACCTGTTATGGGCCATGACAGCCACATAAAATCCTCCTAACGCTCAATATTACCTGTTATGGGCCACGACAGCCACATAAAATCCAGGGAGTGTGGGCCCAGCATGCATGCTGGGATAAACCATACTTATTAACCCCTTCTGGTGCTGTAACAGCCTCCATTAGATCCAGGGATGCAGGTACCAACATGCATGCTGAGCCCACTATGCACTCTTCCTGGAGCCAGATGGCTACTAGCAGGCAATGTGAGTACACATTCAGCTTTATACTCACTCTGATTAAAAACCAGCATCTAGGGCAGACAAACTAGTCAGGTGTGCACGACTGAAGCGGAGGCTGCCACACCTCCGACACATACTAAACAGAAACAAACACAAGGGGGTGTTCAGTCAGCACTCCCTGTATACAGGTGCACGTAGCTATGGCGATTATACATACAAACAACAAATGCAACAGCACTCTGTAACCAGAGCTCTGCCCAAGATAAAAGCTATAAGAGGACATTGGTGTACTAATCCACCATATCGCATGCAAACAGTGGAGACATTAGTTTACATTTTGATCAAAGGTAGTAAGCCCACTCACCCCGTCACGGTTGTCTCCCAGAGTGGGTACTAACGCTAAATCTGACCTGTTATGGGCCATGACAGCCACATAAAATCCTCCTAACGCTCAATATTACCTGTTATGGGCCACGACAGCCACATAAAATCCAGGGAGTGTGGGCCCAGCATGCATGCTGGGATAAACCATACTTATTAACCCCTTCTGGTGCTGTAACAGCCTCCATTAGATCCAGGGATGCAGGTACCAACATGCATGCTGAGCCCACTATGCACTCTTCCTGGAGCCAGATGGCTACTAGCAGGCAATGTGAGTACACATTCAGCTTTATACTCACTCTGATTAAAAACCAGCATCTAGGGCAGACAAACTAGTCAGGTGTGCACGACTGAAGCGGAGGCTGCCACACCTCCGACACATACTAAACAGAAACAAACACAAGGGGGTGTTCAGTCAGCACTCCCTGTATACAGGTGCACGTAGCTATGGCGATTATACATACAAACAACAAATGCAACAGCACTCTGTAACCAGAGCTCTGCCCAAGATAAAAGCTATAAGAGGACATTGGTGTACTAATCCACCATATCGCATGCAAACAGTGGAGACATTAGTTTACATTTTGATCAAAGGTAGTAAGCCCACTCACCCCGTCACGGTTGTCTCCCAGAGTGGGTACTAACGCTAAATCTGACCTGTTATGGGCCATGACAGCCACATAAAATCCTCCTAACGCTCAATATTACCTGTTATGGGCCACGACAGCCACATAAAATCCAGGAGTGTGGGCCCAGCATGCATGCTGGGATAAACCATACTTATTAACCCCTTCTGGTGCTGTAACAGCCTCCATTAGATCCAGGGATGCAGGTACCAACATGCATGCTGAGCCCACTATGCACTCTTCCTGGAGCCAGATGGCTACTAGCAGGCAATGTGAGTACACATTCAGCTTTATACTCACTCTGATTAAAAACCAGCATCTAGGGCAGACAAACTAGTCAGGTGTGCACGACTGAAGCGGAGGCTGCCACACCTCCGACACATACTAAACAGAAACAAACACAAGGGGGTGTTCAGTCAGCACTCCCTGTATGCAGGTGCACGTAGCTATGGCGATTATACATACAAACAACAAATGCAACAGCACTCTGTAACCAGAGCTCTGCCCAAGATAAAAGCTATAAGAGGACATTGGTGTACTAATCCACCATATCGCATGCAAACAGTGGAGACATTAGTTTACATTTTGATCAAAGGTAGTAAGCCCACTCACCCCGTCACGGTTGTCTCCCAGAGTGGGTACTAACGCTAAATCTGACCTGTTATGGGCCATGACAGCCACATAAAATCCTCCTAACGCTCAATATTACCTGTTATGGGCCACGACAGCCACATAAAATCCAGGAGTGTGGGCCCAGCATGCATGCTGGGATAAACCATACTTATTAACCCCTTCTGGTGCTGTAACAGCCTCCATTAGATCCAGGGATGCAGGTACCAACATGCATGCTGAGCCCACTATGCACTCTTCCTGGAGCCAGATGGCTACTAGCAGGCAATGTGAGTACACATTCAGCTTTATACTCACTCTGATTAAAAACCAGCATCTAGGGCAGACAAACTAGTCAGGTGTGCACGACTGAAGCGGAGGCTGCCACACCTCCGACACATACTAAACAGAAACAAACACAAGGGGGTGTTCAGTCAGCACTCCCTGTATGCAGGTGCACGTAGCTATGGCGATTATACATACAAACAACAAATGCAACAGCACTCTGTAACCAGAGCTCTGCCCAAGATAAAAGCTATAAGAGGACATTGGTGCACTAATCCACCATATCGCATGCAAACAGTGGAGACATTAGTTTACATTTTGATCAAAAGTTAGTAAGCCCACTCACCCCGTCACGGTTGTCTCCCAGAGTGGGTACTAACGCTAAATCTGACCTGTTATGGGCCATGACAGCCACATAAAATCCTCCTAACGCTCAATATTACCTGTTATGGGCCACGACAGCCACATAAAATCCAGGAGTGTGGGCCCAGCATGCATGCTGGGATAAACCATACTTATTAACCCCTTCTGGTGCTGTAACAGCCTCCATTAGATCCAGGGATGCAGGTACCAACATGCATGCTGAGCCCACTATGCACTCTTCCTGGAGCCAGATGGCTACTAGCAGGCAATGTGAGTACACATTCAGCTTTATACTCACTCTGATTAAAAACCAGCATCTAGGGCAGACAAACTAGTCAGGTGTGCACGACTGAAGCGGAGGCTGCCACACCTCCGACACATACTAAACAGAAACAAACACAAGGGGGTGTTCAGTCAGCACTCCCTGTATACAGGTGCACGTAGCTATGGCGATTATACATACAAACAACAAATGCAACAGCACTCTGTAACCAGAGCTCTGCCCAAGATAAAAGCTATAAGAGGACATTGGTGTACTAATCCACCATATCGCATGCAAACAGTGGAGACATTAGTTTACATTTTGATCAAAGGTAGTAAGCCCACTCACCCCGTCACGGTTGTCTCCCAGAGTGGGTACTAACGCTAAATCTGACCTGTTATGGGCCATGACAGCCACATAAAATCCTCCTAACGCTCAATATTACCTGTTATGGGCCACGACAGCCACATAAAATCCAGGAGTGTGGGCCCAGCATGCATGCTGGGATAAACCATACTTATTAACCCCTTCTGGTGCTGTAACAGCCTCCATTAGATCCAGGGATGCAGGTACCAACATGCATGCTGAGCCCACTATGCACTCTTCCTGGAGCCAGATGGCTACTAGCAGGCAATGTGAGTACACATTCAGCTTTATACTCACTCTGATTAAAAACCAGCATCTAGGGCAGACAAACTAGTCAGGTGTGCACGACTGAAGCGGAGGCTGCCACACCTCCGACACATACTAAACAGAAACAAACACAAGGGGGTGTTCAGTCAGCACTCCCTGTATGCAGGTGCACGTAGCTATGGCGATTATACATACAAACAACAAATGCAACAGCACTCTGTAACCAGAGCTCTGCCCAAGATAAAAGCTATAAGAGGACATTGGTGTACTAATCCACCATATCGCATGCAAACAGTGGAGACATTAGTTTACATTTTGATCAAAAGTTAGTAAGCCCACTCACCCCGTCACGGTTGTCTCCCAGAGTGGGTACTAACGCTAAATCTGACCTGTTATGGGCCATGACAGCCACATAAAATCCTCCTAACGCTCAATATTACCTGTTATGGGCCACGACAGCCACATAAAATCCAGGGAGTGTGGGCCCAGCATGCATGCTGGGATAAACCATACTTATTAACCCCTTGTGGTGCTGTAACAGCCTCCATTAGATCCAGGGATGCAGGTACCAACATGCATGCTGAGTCCACTATGCACTCTTCCTGGAGCCAGATGGCTACTAGCAGGCAATGTGAGTACACATTCAGCTTTATACTCACTCTGATTAAAAACCAGCATCTAGGGCAAACAAACTAGTCAGGTGTGCACGACTGAAGCGGAGGCTGCCACACCTCCGACACATACTAAACAGAAACAAACACAAGGGGGGGTGTTCAGTCAGCACTCCCTGTATACAGGTGCACGTAGCTATGGCGATTATACATACAAACAACAAATGCAACAGCCCTCTGTAACCAGAGCTCTGCCCAAGATAAAAGCTATAAGAGAACATTGGTGTACTAATCCACCATATCGCATGCAAACAGTGGAGACATTAGTTTACATTTTGATCAAAAGGTAGTAAGCCCACTCACCCCGTCACGGTTGTCTCCCAGAGTGGGTACTAACGCTAAATCTGACCTGTTATGGGCCATGACAGCCACATAAAATCCTCCTAACGCTCAATATTACCTGTTATGGGCCACGACAGCCACATAAAATCCAGGGAGTGTGGGCCCAGCATGCATGCTGGGATAAACCATACTTATTAACCCCTTCTGGTGCTGTAACAGCCTCCATTAGATCCAGGGATGCAGGTACCAACATGCATGCTGAGCCCACTATGCACTCTTCCTGGAGCCAGATGGCTACTAGCAGGCAATGTGAGTACACATTCAGCTTTATACTCACTCTGATTAAAAACCAGCATCTAGGGCAGACAAACTAGTCAGGTGTGCACGACTGAAGCGGAGGCTGCCACACCTCCGACACATACTAAACAGAAACAAACACAAGGGGGTGTTCAGTCAGCACTCCTGTATACAGGTGCACGTAGCTATGGCGATTATACATACAAACAACAAATGCAACAGCACTCTGTAACCAGAGCTCTGCCCAAGATAAAAGCTATAAGAGGACATTGGTTTACTAATCCACCATATCGCATGCAAACAGTGGAGACATTAGTTTACATTTTGATCAAAAGTTAGTAAGCCCACTCACCCCGTCACGGTTGTCTCCCAGAGTGGGTACTAACGCTAAATCTGACCTGTTATGGGCCATGACAGCCACATAAAATCCTCCTAACGCTCAATATTACCTGTTATGGGCCACGACAGCCACATAAAATCCAGGGAGTGTGGGCCCAGCATGCATGCTGGGATAAACCATACTTATTAACCCCTTCTGGTGCTGTAACAGCCTCCATTAGATCCAGGGATGCAGGTACCAACATGCATGCTGACTGAACACCCCCCCCCCCTTGTGTTTGTTTCTGTTTAGTATGTGTCGGAGGTGTGGCAGCCTCCGCTTCAGTCGTGCACACCTGACTAGTTTGTCTGCCCTAGATGCTGGTTTTTAATCAGAGTGAGTATAAAGCTGAATGTGTACTCACATTGCCTGCTAGTAGCCATCTGGCTCCAGGAAGAGTGCATAGTGGGCTCAGCATGCATGTTGTTACCTGCATCCCTGGATCTAATGGAGGCTGTTACAGCACCAGAAGGGGTTAATAAGTATGGTTTATCCCAGCATGCATGCTGGGCCCACACTCCTGGATTTTATGTGGCTGTCGTGGCCCATAAAAGGTAATATTGAGCGTTAGGAGGATTTTATGTGGCTGTCATGGCCCATAACAGGTCAGATTTAGCGTTAGTACCCACTCTGGGAGACAACCGTGACGGGGTGAGTGGGCTTACTACCTTTTGATCAAAATGTAAACTAATGTCTCCACTGTTTGCATGCGATATGGTGGATTAGTACACCAATGTCCTCTTATAGCTTTTATCTTGGGCAGAGCTCTGGTTACAGAGTGCTGTTGCATTTGTTGTTTGTATGTATAATCGCCATAGCTACGTGCAACTGTATACAGGGAGTGCTGACTGAACACCCCCCCTTGTGTTTGTTTCTGATTAGTAAGCATGGCTGTGATGGGCTCTTAGGGTAAGAAGTAAAACGCTAGCTGATTGGCTGCTGTGCAGCCCTTCAGAAAGAGGGAAGAAATCGCCGAACAACGAACCCGAACTTTTTTTAAAATGTTCGGGTTCGGGTCCGTGTCCCGAACACCCGAAAATTCGGTACGAACCCGAACTATTCTCTTACTATTCGCTCAACACAATTTGTCACAAAGCAATTTTTTTTTTATAATTCAGCTAAGCAGTAGATGGTACTTAAAAGGACCGTCCGTTTGTGGACTAAGGTAGTGCTGCCCCACTCTGTTTTTGGTTTTGGAATTCGGCTAAGCAGTAGTGATGATCGAGCACCAAAGTATTCGGGTGTTCGTGTGTCTGTCCCGAACACATTCCTATATTCGTGTGCTCGGCCGAGCACCCGAGTATAATGGAAGTCAATGGGAGACAACCAGGCACCCCCTGCTCTGAAGAGGGGAGGGTTCCTGGTCCATTGGAAAAGGTCAGAAAGTGACAGGGACACCACCGAAACGGATCGGGAGTACCATGGGCACGATGTCTGGATGCATCTTGAACTCCCAGGTCGCTGCTGGAAACCATGTTGTC
This sequence comes from Bufotes viridis, assembly GCA_033119425.1. NCBI lineage: Eukaryota > Metazoa > Chordata > Amphibia > Anura > Bufonidae > Bufotes > Bufotes viridis. The sequence goes on along the minus strand of CM065593.1, from coordinate 336,876,344 downwards.
CGAGTTGTATGCCACTTTTACAGACTTACAAAAATAGGCACAAACCCCCCCAAAGAAAATCTCATTCACAGGAAAAATTGTAAGGAAACATTCTTTCCTGTAAATTCAATTGTATATAAAGTGCAAGTGCTGCCAAAAACTATAATCAAGAGGCACGCCGAAACAGGCTGCATATCACATAAAGGAGGGTCTCATTCACATTGTGGTACAATTGCTCAGGTAGTGGGACGCTTACACTCATAAAGCCTATGCAATAAGTGAAAGGGCTGCCAAAAATTAGAAGGAACCGGCACTACAATACCTCCTTTATTAGACATAAAGGAGGGCATCATACACAGACTACAGAGACTGGACCTGCTGGAAGAGAGGGTGGTGCTTAACCGACTGGAAGCATTTTCTTCAGCAATCCAACCGATTAACTGTTCGTAGAGTTGAGAAAACCCGAACTGCATAGTTCGGGTTCGTACCGAATTTTGGGGTGTTTGGGACCCAGTCCCGAACATTTTCAAAAACGTTCGGGTTCGGGTCCGTTGTCCGGCAACTTTTTCCCGCTTTCTGAAGGGCTGCACAGCAGCCAATCAGCTAACGTTTTACTTCTTACCCTAAGAAGCCGTCACAGCCATGCCTGCTAATAGCATGGCTGTGATTGGCCAAGTGCAGCATGTGACCCAGCCTCTATTTAAGCTGAAGTCACGTAGTGCCGCACGTAACTCTGCTCTGATTAGTGTAGGGATAGGATGCAGCTGCTGTGAGGGCGAGATAAGTCAGGGAAAACTCAGCAAAAACACCTAATGAAGTGATCTATCTACAGCTGTGAATCATTCAACTTCTGCTAGGTAATTGCTCACTGGTTTTTAGGCTGCCCAGAGCATTTTTCTGTCACTTTTTCTGGGGTGATCAGTGCCAATTTGTGTCTTGTGGTGCATCAGCACAAGCTGCCACCAAGTCTATCAATCCATCAATAGTAGTTTTTCTTTTTGCTATATCCTACATCAGGGGCTTGGCTGTGCTTATTGTCGCCCCTAGAAACTCAAGATAGAAATTCTATATTTTATTGAGGGGTAAAATTCAATTGCCAAAATAGCAATCCCCTAAATCTGGTGTTCCACCTGTGGCTAGCCAAGTGTAACACTGTCTGCTGTGTGGCAAAGGATAGCTTTTTTTCTGGGGTTAAATTCAATTGCCAAAATAGCAATCCCCTAAATCTGGTGTTCCAGCTGTGGCTGGCTAAGTTTAATACTGTCCGGCAAAAGAAATATTTTGTTCTGGGGTGAAATTCAATTGCCAAAATAGCAATCCCCTAAATCATGGTTTCAGCTGTGGCTGGCTATGTTTAATACTGTCCGGCAAAAGAAATATTTTTTTTCTGGGGTGAAATTCAATTGCCAAAATAGCAATCCCCTAAATCTGGTGTACCAGCAGTAGCTGGCCAAGTTTAATACTGTCCAGCACAGGATAGATTTTTTTTCTGGGGTGAAATTCAATTACCAAAATAGCAATACAGTGGTTTCAGCTGTAGCTGGCCAGGTTTAATACTGTCCAGCACAGGATATATTTTTTTCTAGGGTGAAATTCAATTGCCAAAATAGCAATCCCCTAAATCTGGTGTCCCCGCAATGGCTGGCCAAGTTTAATAGTGTCCGGCAAAGGATATATTTTGTTCTGGGGTGAAATTCAATTGCCAAAATAGCAATCCTCTAAATCTGGGGTTCCAGCTGTGGCTGGCCAAGTTTAATACTGTCTGGCACAGAATAGATTTTTTCTGGGGTGAAATTCAATTACCAAAATAGCAATACCATAAATCAGTGGTTTCAGCTATGGCTGGCCAAGTTTAATAAGTGTCCGGCAAAGGATATATTTTGTTCTGGGGTGAAATTCAATTGCTAAAATAGCAATCCTCTAAACCTGGTGTTGTTCCAGCTGTGGCTGGCCAAGTTTAATACTGTCAGGCACAGAATAGATTTTTTCTGTGGTGAAATTCAATTACCAAAATAGCAATACAGTGGTTTCAGCTGTAGCTAGCCAGATTTAATACTGTCCAGCAAAGGATATATTTTTTTCTGGGGTGAAATTCAATTGCCAAAATAGCAATCCCCTAAATCTGGTGTCCCAGCACTGGCTGGCCAAGTTTAATAGTGTCCGGCAAAGGATATATTTTTCTGGGGTGAAATCAATTGCCAAAATAGCAATCCCCTAAATCTGGTGTACCAGCACTGGCTGGCCAAGTTTAATAGTGTCCGGCAAAGGATATATTTTTCTGGGGTGAAATCAATTGCCAAAATAGCAATCCCCTAAATCTGGTGTCCCAGCAGTGGCTGGCCAAGTTTAATAGTGTCCGGCAAAGGATATATTTTATTCTGGGGTGAAATTCAATTGCTAAAATAGCAATCCTCTAAACCTGGTGTTGTTCCAGCTGTGGCTGGCCAAGTTTAATACTGTCAGGCACAGAATAGATTTTTTTCTGGGGTGAAATTCAATTACCAAAATAGCATTACAGTGGTTTCAGCTGTAGCTAGCCAAATTTAATACTGTCCAGCAAAGGATATATTTTTTCTGGGGTGAAATTCAATTGCCAAAATAGCAATACCATAAATCAGTGGTTTCAGCTATGGCTGGCCAAGTTTAATAAGTGTCCGGCAAAGGATATATTTTGTTCTGGGGTGAAATTCAATTGCTAAAATAGCAATCCTCTAAATCTGGTGTTCCAGCTGTGGCTGGCCAAGTTTAATACTGTCCGGCACAGGAAAGATTTTTTCTGTGGGGAAATTCAATTACCAAAATAGCAATACAGTAGTTTCAGCTGTAGCTGGCCAGGTTTAATACTGTCCAGCAAAGGATATATTTTTTTCTGGGGTGAAATTCAATTGCCAAAATAGCAATCCCCTAAATCTGGTGTACCAGCACTGGCTGGCCAAGTTTAATAGTGTCCGGCAAAGGATATATTTTTCTGGGGTGAAATCAATTGCCAAAATAGCAATCCCCTAAATCTGGTGTCCCAGCAGTGGCTGGCCAAGTTTAATAGTGTCCGGCAAAGGATATATTTTTCTGGGGTGAAATTCAATTGCCAAAATAGCAATCCCCTAAATCTGGTGTTCCAGCTGTGGCTGGCCAAGTTTAATACTGTCCGGCAAAGGATAGATTTTTTTCTGGGGTGAAATTCAATTGCCAAAATAGCAATCCCTAAATCTGGTGTCCCAGCACTGGCTGGCCAAGTTTAATAGTGTCCGGCAAAGGATATATTTTGTTCTGGGGTGAAATTCAATTGCCAAAATAGCAATCCCCTAAATCTGGTGTACCAGCACTGGCTGGCCAAGTTTAATAGTGTCCGGCAAAGGATATATTTTTCTGGGGTGAAATCAATTGCCAAAATAGCAATCCCCTAAATCTGGTGTTCCACCTGTGGCTAGCCAAGTGTAACACTGTCTGCTGTGTGGCAAAGGATAGCTTTTTTCTGGGGTTAAATTCAATTGCCAAAATAGCAATCCCCTAAATCTGGTGTTCCAGCTGTGGCTGGCTATGTTTAATACTGTCCGGCAAAAGAAATATTTTGTTCTGGGGTGAAATTCAATTGCCAAAATAGCAATCCCTAAATCTGGTGTACCAGCAGTAGCTGGCCAAGTTTAATACTGTCCGGCACAGGATAGATTTTTTCTGGGGTGAAATTCAATTACCAAAATAGCAATACAGTGGTTTCAGCTGTAGCTGGCCAGGTTTAATACTGTCCAGCACAGGATATATTTTTTCTAGGGTGAAATTCAATTGCCAAAATAGCAATCCCCTAAATCTGGTGTCCCAGCAATGGCTGGCCAAGTTTAATAGTGTCCGGCAAAGGATATATTTTGTTCTGGGGTGAAATTCAATTGCCAAAATAGCAATCCTTTAAATCTGGGGTTCCAGCTGTGGCTGGCCAAGTTTAATACTGTCTGGCACAGAATAGATTTTTTCTGGGGTGAAATTCAATTACCAAAATAGCAATACCATAAATCAGTGGTTTCAGCTATGGCTGGCCAAGTTTAATAAGTGTCCGGCAAAGGATATATTTTGTTCTGGGGTGAAATTCAATTGCTAAAATAGCAATCCTCTAAATCTGGTGTTCCAGCTGTGGCTGGCCAAGTTTAATACTGTACGGCACAGGAATGATTTTTTCTGTGGGGAAATTCAATTACCAAAATAGCAATACAGTAGTTTCAGCTGTAGCTGGCCAGGTTTAATACTGTCCAGCAAAGGATATATTTTTTTCTGGGGTGAAATTCAATTGCCAAAATAGCAATCCCCTAAATCTGGTGTACCAGCACTGGCTGGCCAAGTTTAATAGTGTCCGGCAAAGGATATATTTTTCTGGGGTGAAATCAATTGCCAAAATAGCAATCCCCTAAATCTGGTGTACCAGCACTGGCTGGCCAAGTTTAATAGTGTCCGGCAAAGGATATATTTTTCTGGGGTGAAATCAATTGCCAAAATAGCAATCCCCTAAATCTGGTGTCCCAGCAGTGGCTGGCCAAGTTTAATAGTGTCCGGCAAAGGATATATTTTATTCTGGGGTGAAATTCAATTGCTAAAATTGCAATCCTCTAAACCTGGTGTTGTTCCAGCTGTGGCTGGCCAAGTTTAATACTGTCTGGCACAGAATAGATTTTTTTCTGGGGTGAAATTCAATTACCAAAATAGCAATACAGTGGTTTCAGCTGTAGCTAGCCAAATTTAATACTGTCCAGCAAAGAATATATTTTTTTCTGGGGTGAAATTCAATTGCCAAAATAGCAATCCCCTAAATCTGGTGTCCCAGCACTGGCTAGCCAAGTTTAATAGTGTCCGGCAAAGGATATATTTTGTTCTGGGGTGAAATTCAATTGCCAAAATAGCAATCCCCTAAATCTGGTGTACCAGCACTGGCTGGCCAAGTTTAATAGTGTCCGGCAAAGGATATATTTTTCTGGGGTGAAATCAATTGCCAAAATAGCAATCCCCTAAATCTGGTGTTCCACCTGTGGCTAGCCAAGTGTAACACTGTCTGCTGTGTGGCAAAGGATAGCTTTTTTTCTGGGGTTAAATTCAATTGCCAAAATAGCAATCCCCTAAATCTGGTGTTCCAGCTGTGGCTGGCTATGTTTAATACTGTCCGGCAAAAGAAATATTTTGTTCTGGGGTGAAATTCAATTGCCAAAATAGCAATCCCCTAAATCTGGTGTACCAGCAGTAGCTGGCCAAGTTTAATACTGTCCAGCACAGGATAGATTTTTTTTCTGGGGTGAAATTCAATTACCAAAATAGCAATACAGTGGTTTCAGCTGTAGCTGGCCAGGTTTAATACTGTCCAGCACAGGATAGATTTTTTTTCTAGGGTGAAATTCAATTACCAAAATAGCAATCCCCTAAATCTGGTGTCCCCGCAATGGCTGGCCAAGTTTAATAGTGTCCGGCAAAGGATATATTTTGTTCTGGGGTGAAATTCAATTGCCAAAATAGCAATCCTTTAAATCTGGGGTTCCAGCTGTGGCTGGCCAAGTTTAATACTGTCTGGCACAGAATAGATTTTTTCTGGGGTGAAATTCAATTACCAAAATAGCAATACCATAAATCAGTGGTTTCAGCTATGGCTGGCCAAGTTTAATAAGTGTCCGGCAAAGGATATATTTTGTTCTGGGGTGAAATTCAATTGCTAAAATAGCAATCCTCTAAATCTGGTGTTCCAGCTGTGGCTGGCCAAGTTTAATACTGTACGGCACAGGAATGATTTTTTTCTGTGGGGAAATTCAATTACCAAAATAGCAATACAGTAGTTTCAGCTGTAGCTGGCCAGGTTTAATACTGTCCAGCAAAGGATATATTTTTTTCTGGGGTGAAATTCAATTGCCAAAATAGCAATCCCCTAAATCTGGTGTACCAGCACTGGCTGGCCAAGTTTAATAGTGTCCGGCAAAGGATATATTTTTCTGGGGTGAAATCAATTGCCAAAATAGCAATCCCCTAAATCTGGTGTACCAGCACTGGCTGGCCAAGTTTAATAGTGTCCGGCAAAGGATATATTTTTCTGGGGTGAAATCAATTGCCAAAATAGCAATCCCCTAAATCTGGTGTCCCAGCAGTGGCTGGCCAAGTTTAATAGTGTCCGGCAAAGGATATATTTTATTCTGGGGTGAAATTCAATTGTTAAATAGCAATCCTCTAAACCTGGTGTTGTTCCAGCTGTGGCTGGCCAAGTTTAATACTGTCAGGCACAGAATAGATTTTTTTCTGGGGTGAAATTCAATTACCAAAATAGCATTACAGTGGTTTCAGCTGTAGCTAGCCAAATTTAATACTGTCCAGCAAAGAATATATTTTTTTCTGGGGTGAAATTCAATTGCCAAAATAGCAATCCCCTAAATCTGGTGTCCCAGCACTGGCTGGCCAAGTTTAATAGTGTCCGGCAAAGGATATATTTTGTTCTGGGGTGAAATTCAATTGCCAAAATAGCAATCCCTAAATCTGGTGTACCAGCACTGGCTGGCCAAGTTTAATAGTGTCCGGCAAAGGATATATTTTTCTGGGGTGAAATCAATTGCCAAAATAGCAATCCCTAAATCTGGTGTCCCAGCAGTGGCTGGCCAAGTTTAATAGTGTCCGGCAAAGGATATATTTTATTCTGGGGTGAAATTCAATTGCTAAAATAGCAATCCTCTAAACCTGGTGTTGTTCCAGCTGTGGCTGGCCAAGTTTAATACTGTCAGGCACAGAATAGATTTTTTTCTGGGGTGAAATTCAATTACCAAAATAGCATTACAGTGGTTTCAGCTGTAGCTAGCCAAATTTAATACTGTCCAGCAAAGGATATATTTTTTCTGGGGTGAAATTCAATTGCCAAAATAGCAATACCATAAATCAGTGGTTTCAGCTATGGCTGGCCAAGTTTAATAAGTGTCCGGCAAAGGATATATTTTGTTCTGGGTGAAATTCAATTGCTAAAATAGCAATCCTCTAAATCTGGTGTTCCAGCTGTGGCTGGCCAAGTTTAATACTGTCCGGCACAGGAAAGATTTTTTCTGTGGGGAAATTCACTACCAAAATAGCAATACAGTAGTTTCAGCTGTAGCTGGCCAGGTTTAATACTGTCCAGCAAAGGATATATTTTTTTCTGGGGTGAAATTCAATTGCCAAAATAGCAATCCCCTAAATCTGGTGTACCAGCACTGGCTGGCCAAGTTTAACAGTGTCCGTCAAAGGATAAATTTTTCTGGGGTGAAATCAATTGCCAAAATAGCAATCCCCTAAATCTGGTGTACCAGCACTGGCTGGCCAAGTTTAATAGTGTCCGGCAAAGGATATATTTTTCTGGGGTGAAATCAATTGCCAAAATAGCAATCCCCTAAATCTGGTGTCCCAGCAGTGGCTGGCCAAGTTTAATAGTGTCCGGCAAAGGATATATTTTATTCTGGGGTGAAATTCAATTGCTAAAATAGCAATCCTCTAAACCTGGTGTTGTTCCAGCTGTGGCTGGCCAAGTTTAATACTGTCAGGCACAGAATAGATTTTTTTCTGGGGTGAAATTCAATTACCAAAATAGCAATACAGTGGTTTCAGCTGTAGCTAGCCAAATTTAATACTGTCCAGCAAAGAATATATTTTTTTCTGGGGTGAAATTCAATTGCCAAAATAGCAATCCCCTAAATCTGGTGTCCCAGCACTGGCTGGCCAAGTTTAATAGTGTCCGGCAAAGGATATATTTTGTTCTGGGGTGAAATTCAATTGCCAAAATAGCAATCCCCTAAATCTGGTGTACCAGCACTGGCTGGCCAAGTTTAATAGTGTCCGGCAAAGGATATATTTTTCTGGGGTGAAATCAATTGCCAAAATAGCAATCCCCTAAATCTGGTGTTCCACCTGTGGCTAGCCAAGTGTAACACTGTCTGCTGTGTGGCAAAGGATAGCTTTTTTTCTGGGGTTAAATTCAATTGCCAAAATAGCAATCCCCTAAATCTGGTGTTCCAGCTGTGGCTGGCTATGTTTAATACTGTCCGGCAAATGAAATATTTTGTTCTGGGGTGAAATTCAATTGCCAAAAGAGCAATCCCCTAAATCTGGTGTACCAGCAGTAGCTGGCCAAGTTTAATACTGTCCAGCACAGGATAGATTTTTTTTCTGGGGTTAAATTCAATTACCAAAATAGCAATACAGTGGTTTCAGCTGTAGCTGGCCAGGTTTAATACTGTCCAGCACAGGATATATTTTTTTCTAGGGTGAAATTCAATTGCCAAAATAGCAATCCCCTAAATCTGGTGTCTCCGCAATGGCTGGCCAAGTTTAATAGTGTCCGGCAAAGGATATATTTTGTTCTGGGGTGAAATTCAATTGCCAAAATAGCAATCCTTTAAATCTGGGGTTCCAGCTGTGGCTGGCCAAGTTTAATACTGTCTGGCACAGAATAGATTTTTTCTGGGGTGAAATTCAATTACCAAAATAGCAATACCATAAATCAGTGGTTTCAGCTATGGCTGGCCAAGTTTAATAAGTGTCCGGCAAAGGATATATTTTGTTCTGGGGTGAAATTCAATTGCTAAAATAGCAATCCTCTAAATCTGGTGTTCCAGCTGTGGCTGGCCAAGTTTAATACTGTACGGCACAGGAATGATTTTTTTCTGTGGGGAAATTCAATTACCAAAATAGCAATACAGTAGTTTCAGCTGTAGCTGGCCAGGTTTAATACTGTCCAGCAAAGGATATATTTTTTTCTGGGGTGAAATTCAATTGCCAAAATAGCAATCCCCTAAATCTGGTGTACCAGCACTGGCTGGCCAAGTTTAATAGTGTCCGGCAAAGGATATATTTTTCTGGGGTGAAATCAATTGCCAAAATAGCAATCCCCTAAATCTGGTGTACCAGCACTGGCTGGCCAAGTTTAATAGTGTCCGGCAAAGGATATATTTTTCTGGGGTGAAATCAATTGCCAAAATAGCAATCCCCTAAATCTGGTGTCCCAGCAGTGGCTGGCCAAGTTTAATAGTGTCCGGCAAAGGATATATTTTATTCTGGGGTGAAATTCAATTGCTAAAATAGCAATCCTCTAAACCTGGTGTTGTTCCAGCTGTGGCTGGCCAAGTTTAATACTGTCAGGCACAGAATAGATTTTTTTCTGGGGTGAAATTCAATTACCAAAATAGCAATACAGTGGTTTCAGCTGTAGCTAGCCAAATTTAATACTGTCCAGCAAAGAATATATTTTTTCTGGGGTGAAATTCAATTGCCAAAATAGCAATCCCCTAAATCTGGTGTCCCAGCACTGGCTGGCCAAGTTTAATAGTGTCCGGCAAAGGATATATTTTGTTCTGGGGTGAAATTCAATTGCCAAAATAGCAATCCCCTAAATCTGGTGTACCAGCACTGGCTGGCCAAGTTTAATAGTGTCCGGCAAAGGATATATTTTTCTGGGGTGAAATCAATTGCCAAAATAGCAATCCCCTAAATCTGGTGTCCCAGCAGTGGCTGGCCAAGTTTAATAGTGTCCGGCAAAGGATATATTTTATTCTGGGGTGAAATTCAATTGCTAAAATAGCAATCCTCTAAATCTTGTGTTCCAGCTGTGGTTGGCCAAGTTTACTAGTGTCCAGCAAAGGATATTTTTTTTTCTGGGGTGAAATTCAATTGCTAAAATAGCAATCCTCTAAATCTGGTGTTCCAGCTGTGGCTGGCCAAGTTTAATACTGTACGGCACAGGAATGATTTTTTTCTGTGGGGAAATTCAATTACCAAAATAGCAATACAGTAGTTTCAGCTGTAGCTGGCCAGGTTTAATACTGTCCAGCAAAGGATATATTTTTTTCTGGGGTGAAATTCAATTGCCAAAATAGCAATCCCCTAAATCTGGTGTACCAGCACTGGCTGGCCAAGTTTAATAGTGTTCGGCAAAGAATATATTTTTCTGGGGTGAAATCAATTGCCAAAATAGCAATCCCCTAAATCTGGTGTCCCAGCAGTGGCTGGCCAAGTTTAATAGTGTCCGGCAAAGGATATATTTTATTCTGGGGTGAAATTCAATTGTTAAATAGCAATCCTCTAAACCTGGTGTTGTTCCAGCTGTGGCTGGCCAAGTTTAATACTGTCAGGCACAGAATAGATTTTTTTCTGGGGTGAAATTCAATTACCAAAATAGCATTACAGTGGTTTCAGCTGTAGCTAGCCAAATTTAATACTGTCCAGCAAAGGATATATTTTTTTCTGGGGTGAAATTCAATTGCCAAAATAGCAATACCATAAATCAGTGGTTTCAGCTATGGCTGGCCAAGTTTAATAAGTGTCCGGCAAAGGATATATTTTGTTCTGGGGTGAAATTCAATTGCTAAAATAGCAATCCTCTAAATCTGGTGTTCCAGCTGTGGCTGGCCAAGTTTAATAGTGTCCGGCACAGGAAAGATTTTTTTCTGTGGGGAAATTCAATTACCAAAATAGCAATACAGTAGTTTCAGCTGTAGCTGGCCAGGTTTAATACTGTCCAGCAAAGGATATATTTTTTTCTTTGGTGAAATTCAATTGCCAAAATAGCAATCCCCTAAATCTGGTGTACCAGCACTGGCTGGCCAAGTTTCATAGTGTCCGGCAAAGGATAAATTTTTCTGGGGTGAAATCAATTGCCAAAATAGCAATCCCCTAAATCTGGTGTACCAGCACTGGCTGGCCAAGTTTAATAGTGTCCGGCAAAGGATATATTTTTCTGGGGTGAAATCAATTGCCAAAATAGCAATCCCTAAATCTGGTGTCCCAGCAGTGGCTGGCCAAGTTTAATAGTGTCCGGCAAAGGATATATTTTATTCTGGGGTGAAATTCAATTGCTAAAATAGCAATCCTCTAAACCTGGTGTTGTTCCAGCTGTGGCTGGCCAAGTTTAATACTGTCAGGCACAGAATAGATTTTTTTCTGGGGTGAAATTTAATTACCAAAATAGCAATACAGTGGTTTCAGCTGTAGCTAGCCAAATTTAATACTGTCCAGCAAAGAATATATTTTTTTCTGGGGTGAAATTCAATTGCCAAAATAGCAATCCCCTAAATCTGGTGTCCCAGCACTGGCTGGCCAAGTTTAATAGTGTCCGGCAAAGGATATATTTTGTTCTGGGGTGAAATTCAATTGCCAAAATAGCAATCCCCTGAATCTGGTGTTCCAGCTGTGGCTGGCCAAGTTTAATACTGTCTGGCACAGGATAGATTTTTTCTGGGGTGAAATTCAATTACCAAAATAGCAATACAGTGGTTTCAGCTGTAGATGGCCAAGTTTAATACTGTCCAGCAAAGGATATATTTTTTTCTGGGGTGAAATTCAATTGCCAAAATAGCAATCCCCTAAAGCTGGTGTCCCAGCACTGGCTGGCCAAGTTTAATAGTGTCTGGCAAAGATATATTTTGTTCTGGGGTGAAATTCAATTGCTAAAATAGCAATCCTCTAAATCTTGTGTTCCAGCTGTGGTTGGCCAAGTTTACTAGTGTCCAGCAAAGGATATTTTTTTTTCTGGGGTGAAATTCAATTGCCAAAATAGCAATACGGTAAATCTGGTGTTCCAGCTGTGGCTGGTCAAGTTTAGTAGTGTCCGACAATGGATAGATATTTTCTGGGGTGAAATTCAATTGCCAAAATAGGAATCCCCTAAATCTGGTGTCCCAACAGTGGCTGGCCAAGTTTAATAATGTCCCGTAAAGGATAGATTTTTTTCTGGGGTGAAATTCAATTGCCAAATAGCAATCCCTTAAATCTGGTGTTCCAGCAGTAGCTGGCCAAGTTTAATACTGTCCGGCACAGGATAGATTTTTTTTCTGGGGTGAAATTCAATTACCAAAATAGCAATCCCCTAAATCTGGTGTCCCAGCACTGGCTGGCCAAGTTTAATAGTGTCCGGCAAAGGATATATTTTGTTCTGGGGTGAAATTCAATTGCCAAAATAGCAATCCCCTAAATCTGGTGTTGCAGCTGTGGCTGGCCAAGTTTAATACTGCCTGGCACAGGATAGATTTTTTCTGGGGTGTAATTCAATTACCAAAATAGCAATACAGTGGTTTCAGCTGTAGCTGGCCATGTTTAATACTGTCCAGCAAAGGATATATTTTTTTCTGGGGTGAAATTCAATTGCCAAAATAGCAATCCCCTAAAGCTGGTGTCCCAGCACTGGCTGGCCAAGTTTAATAGTGTCTGGAAAAGATATATTTTGTTCTGGGGTGAAATTCAATTGCTAAAATAGCAATCCTCTAAATCTGGTGTTCCAGCTGTGGCTGGCCAAGTTTACTGGTGTCCAGCAAAGTATATATTTTTTTTCTGGGGTGAAATTCAATTGCCAAAATAGCAATACGGTAAATCTGGTGTTCCAGCTGTGGCTGGTCAAGTTTAATAGTGTCCGACAAAGGATATATATTTTCTGGGGTTAAATTCAATTGCCAAAATAGGAATCCCCTAAATCTGGTGTCCCAGCAGTGGCTGGCCAAGTTTAATAGTGTCCCGTAAAGGATAGATTTTCTTCTGGGGTGAAATTCAATTGCCAAATAGCAATCCCTTAAATCTGGTGTTCCAGCAGTAGCTGGCCAAGTTTAATACTGTCCGGCACAGGATAGATTTTTTTTCTGGGGTGAAATTCAATTACCAAAATAGCAATACAGTGGTTTCAGCTGTAGCTCGCCAGGTTTAATACTGTCCAGCAAAGGATATATTTTTTTCTGGGGTGAAATTCAATTGCCAAAATAGCAATCCCCTAAATCTGGTGTTGCAGCTGTGGCTGGCCAAGTTTAATACTGCCTGGCACAGGATAGATTTTTTCTGGGGTGAAATTCAATTACCAAAATAGCAATACAGTGGTTTCAGCTGTAGCTAGCCAAATTTAATACTGTCCAGCAAAGAATATATTTTTTTCTGGGGTGAAATTCAATTGCCAAAATAGCAATCCCCTAAATCTGTTGTCCCAGCACTGGCTGGCCAAGTTTAATAGTGTCCGGCAAAGGATATATTTTGTTCTGGGGAGAAATTCAATTACCAAAATAGCAATCCCCTAAATCTGTTGTACCAGCACTGGCTGGCCAAGTTTAATAGTGTCCGGCAAAGGATATATTTTTCTGGGGTGAAATCAATTGCCAAAATAGCAATCCCCTAAATCTGGTGTCCCAGCACTGGCTGGCCAAGTTTAATAGTGTCCGGCAAAGGATATATTTTGTTCTGGGGTGAAATTCAATTGCCAAAATAGCAATCCCCTAAATCTGGTGTTCCAGCTGTGGCTGGCCAAGTTTAATACTGTCTGGCACAGGATAGATTTTTTCTGGGGTGAAATTCAATTACCAAAATAGCAATACAGTGGTTTCAGCTGTAGATGGCCAAGTTTAATACTGTCCAGCAAAGGATATATTTTTTTCTGGGGTGAAATTCAATTGCCAAAATAGCAATCCCCTAAAGCTGGTGTCCCAGCACTGGCTGGCCAAGTTTAATAGTGTCTGGCAAAGATATATTTTGTTCTGGGGTGAAATTCAATTGCTAAAATAGCAATCCTCTAAATCTTGTGTTCCAGCTGTGGTTGGCCAAGTTTACTAGTGTCCAGCAAAGGATATTTTTTTTTCTGGGGTGAAATTCAATTGCCAAAATAGCAATACGGTAAATCTGGTGTTCCAGCTGTGGCTGGTCAAGTTTAGTAGTGTCCGACAAAGGATAGATATTTTCTGGGGTGAAATTCAATTGCCAAAATAGGAATCCCCTAAATCTGGTGTCCCAGCAGTGACTGGCCAAGTTTAATAGTGTCCCGTAAAGGATAGATTTTCTTCTGGGGTGAAATTCAATTGCCAAATAGCAATCCCTTAAATCTGGTGTTCCAGCAGTAGCTGGCCAAGTTTAATACTGTCCGGCACAGGATAGATTTTTTTTCTGGGGTGAAATTCAATTACCAAAATAGCAATACAGTGGTTTCAGCTGTAGCTCGCCAGGTTTAATACTGTCCAGCAAAGGATATATTTTTTTCTGGGGTGACATTCAATTGCCAAAATAGCAATCCCCTAAATCTGGTGTCCCAGCACTGGCTGGCCAAGTTTAATACTGTCCGGCAAAGGATATATTTTGTTCTGGGGTGAAATTCAATTGCCAAAATAGCAATCCCCTAAATCTGGTGTTCCAGCTGTGGCTTGCCATGTTTAATACTGTCTGGCACAGGATAGATTTTTTCTGGGGTGAAATTCAATTACCAAAATAGCAATACAGTGGTTTCAGCTGTAGCTGGCCAAGTTTAATACTGTCCAGCAAAGGATATATTTTTTTCTGGGGTGAAATTCAATTGCCAAAATAGCAATCCCCTAAAGCTGGTGTCCCAGCACTGGCTGGCCAAGTTTAATAGTGTCTGGCAAAGATATATTTTGTTCTGGGGTGAAATTCAATTGCTAAAATAGCAATCCTCTAAATCTTGTGTTCCAGCTGTGGTTGGCCAAGTTTACTAGTGTCCAGCAAAGGATATTTTTTTCTGGGGTGAAATTCAATTGCCAAAATAGCAATACGGTAAATCTGGTGTTCCAGCTGTGGCTGGTCAAGTTTAATAGTGTCCGACAAAGGATAGATATTTTCTGGGGTGAAATTCAATTGCCAAAATAGGAATCCCCTAAATCTGGTGTCCCAGCAGTGGCTGGCCAAGTTTAATAGTGTCCCGTAAAGGATAGATTTTCTTCTGGGGTGAAATTCAATTGCCAAATAGCAATCCCTTAAATCTGGTGTTCCAGCAGTAGCTGGCCAAGTTTAATACTGTCCGGCACAGGATAGATTTTTTTCTGGGGTGAAATTCAATTACCAAAATAGCAATACAGTGGTTTCAGCTGTAGCTCGCCAGGTTTAATACTGTCCAGCAAAGGATATATTTTTTTCTGGGGTGAAATTCAATTGCCAAAATAGCAATCCCCTAAATCTGGTGTCCCAGCACTGGCTGGCCAAGTTTAATAGTGTCCGGCAAAGGATATATTTTGTTCTGGGGTGAAATTCAATTGCCAAAATAGCAATCCCTAAATCTGGTGTTCCAGCTGTGGCTGGCCAAGTTTAATACTGTCTGGCACAGGATAGATTTTTTCTGGGGTGAAATTCAATTACCAAAATAGCAATACAGTGGTTTCAGCTGTAGCTGGCCAAGTTTAATACTGTCCAGCAAAGGATATATTTTTTCTGGGGTGAAATTCAATTGCCAAAATAGCAATCCCCTAAAGCTGGTGTCCCAGCACTGGCTGGCCAAGTTTAATAGTGTCTGGCAAAGATATATTTTGTTCTGGGGTGAAATTCAATTGCTAAAATAGCAATCCTCTAAATCTTGTGTTCCAGCTGTGGTTGGCCAAGTTTACTAGTGTCCAGCAAAGGATATTTTTTTCTGGGGTGAAATTCAATTGCCAAAATAGCAATACGGTAAATCTGGTGTTCCAGCTGTGGCTGGTCAAGTTTAGTAGTGTCCGACAAAGGATAGATATTTTCTGGGGTGAAATTCAATTGCCAAAATAGGAATCCCCTAAATCTGGTGTCCCAACAGTGGCTGGCCAAGTTTAATAGTGTCCCGTAAAGGATAGATTTTTTCTGGGGTGAAATTCAATTGCCAAATAGCAATCCCTTAAATCTGGTGTTCCAGCAGTAGCTGGCCAAGTTTAATACTGTCCGGCACAGGATAGATTTTTTTCTGGGGTGAAATTCAATTACCAAAATAGCAATCCCTAAATCTGGTGTCCCAGCACTGGCTGGCCAAGTTTAATAGTGTCCGGCAAAGGATATATTTTGTTCTGGGGTGAAATTCAATTGCCAAAATAGCAATCCCCTAAATCTGGTGTTCCAGCTGTGGCTGGCCAAGTTTAATACTGTCTGGCACAGGATAGATTTTTTCTGGGGTGAAATTCAATTACCAAAATAGCAATACAGTGGTTTCAGCTGTAGCTGGCCAAGTTTAATACTGTCCAGCAAAGGATATATTTTTTTCTGGGGTGAAATTCAATTGCCAAAATAGCAATCCCTAAAGCTGGTGTCCCAGCACTGGCTGGCCAAGTTTAATAGTGTCTGGCAAAGATATATTTTGTTCTGGGGTGAAATTCAATTGCTAAAATAGCAATCCTCTAAATCTGGTGTTCCAGCTGTGGCTGGCCAAGTTTACTAGTGTCCAGCAAAGGATATTTTTTTTCTGGGGTGAAATTCAATTGCCAAAATAGCAATACGGTAAATCTGGTGTTCCAGCTGTGGCTGGTCAAGTTTAATAGTGTCCGACAAAGGATAGATATTTTCTGGGGTGAAATTCAATTGCCAAAATAGGAATCCCCTAAATCTGGTGTCCCAGCAGTGGCTGGCCAAGTTTAATAGTGTCCCGTAAAGGATAGATTTTCTTCTGGGGTGAAATTCAATTGCCAAATAGCAATCCCTTAAATCTGGTGTTCCAGCAGTAGCTGGCCAAGTTTAATACTGTCCGGCACAGGATAGATTTTTTCTGGGGTGAAATTCAATTACCAAAATAGCAATACAGTGGTGTTCCAGCTGTAGCTCGCCAGGTTTAATACTGTCCAGCAAAGGATATATTTTGTTCTGGGGTGAAATTCAATTGCCAAAATAGCAATCCCCTAAATCTGGTGTTCCAGCTGTGGCTGGCCAAGTTTAATACTGTCTGGCACAGGATAGATTTTTCTGGGGTGAAATTCAATTACCAAAATAGCAATACCTAAATCGTGGTTTCAGCTGTAGCTGGCCAAGTTTAATACTGTCCAGCAAAGGATATATTTTTTTCTGGGGTGAAATTCAATTGCCAAAATAGCAATCCCCTAAAGCTGGTGTCCC
The DNA here is from genome assembly GCA_033119425.1 of Bufotes viridis. NCBI lineage: Eukaryota > Metazoa > Chordata > Amphibia > Anura > Bufonidae > Bufotes > Bufotes viridis. The sequence goes on along the minus strand of CM065593.1, from coordinate 336,859,580 downwards.
AGCACTGGCTGGCCAAGTTTAATAGTGTCTGGCAAAGATATATTTTGTTCTGGGGTGAAATTCAATTGCTAAAATAGCAATCCTCTAAATCTTGTGTTCCAGCTGTGGTTGGCCAAGTTTACTAGTGTCCAGCAAAGGATATATTTTTTTTTCTGGGGTGAAATTCAATTGCCAAAATAGCAATACGGTAAATCTGGTGTTCCAGCTGTGGCTGGTCAAGTTTAGTAGTGTCCGACAAAGGATAGATATTTTCTGGGGTGAAATTCAATTGCCAAATTAGGAATCCCCTAAATCTGGTGTCCCAGCAGTGGCTGGCCAAGTTTAATAGTGTCCCGTAAAGGATAGATTTTTTTCTGGGGTGAAATTCAATTGCCAAATAGCAATCCCTTAAATCTGGTGTTCCAGCAGTAGCTGGCCAAGTTTAATACTGTCCGGCACAGGATAGATTTTTTTTCTGGGGTGAAATTCAATTACCAAAATAGCAATCCCCTAAATCTGGTGTCCCAGCACTGGCTGGCCAAGTTTAATAGTGTCCGGAAAAGGATATATTTTGTTCTGGGGTGAAATTCAATTGCCAAAATAGCAATCCCCTAAATCTGGTGTTCCAGCTGTGGTTGGCCAAGTTTAATACTGCCTGGCACAGGATAGATTTTTTCTGGGGTGAAATTCAATTACCAAAATAGCAATATAGTGGATTCAGCTGTAGCTGGCCAAGTTTAATACTGTCCAGCAAAGGATATATTTTTTTCTGGGGTGAAATTCAATTGCCAAAATAGCAATCCCCTAAAGCTGGTGTCCCAGCACTGGCTGGACAAGTTTAATAGTGTCTGGCAAAGATATATTTTGTTCTGGGGTGAAATTCAATTGCTAAAATAGCAATCCTCTAAATCTGGTGTTCCAGCTGTGGCTGGCCAAGTTTACTGGTGTCCAGCAAAGGATATTTTTTTTTCTGGGGTGAAATTCAATTGCTAAAATAGCAATACGGTAAATCTGGTGTTCTAGCTGTGGCTGGTCAAGTTTAATAGTGTCCGACAAAGGATAGATATTTTTTCTGGAGTGAAATTCAATTGCCAAAATAGCAATCCCCTAAATCTGGTGTCCAAGCAGTGGCTGGCCAAGTTTAATAGTGTCCGGCAAAGGATATATTTTGTTCTGGGGTGAAATTCAATTGCCAAAATAGCAATCCCTTAAATCTGGTGTTCCAGCAGTAGCTGGCCAAGTTTAATACTGTCTGACACAGGATAGATTTTACTGGGGTGAAATTCAATTACCAAAATAGCAATACAGTGGTTTCAGCTGTAGCTGGCCAAGTTTAATACTGTCCAGCAAAGGATATATTTTTTTCTGGGGTGAAATTCAATTGCCAAAATAGCAATCCCCTAAAGCTGGTGTCCCAGCACTGGCTGGCCAAGTTTAATAGTGTCTGGCAAAGATATATTTTGTTCTGGGGTGAAATTCAATTGCTAAAATAGCAATCCTCTAAATCTTGTGTTCCAGCTGTGGTTGGCCAAGTTTACTAGTGTCCAGCAAAGGATATTTTTTTTTCTGGGGTGAAATTCAATTGCCAAAATAGCAATCCCCTAAATCTGGTGTCCCAGCACTGGCTGGCCAAGTTTAATAGTGTCTGGCAAAGGATATATTTTGTTCTGGGGTGAAATTCAAGTACCAAAATAGCAATCCCCTAAATCTGGTGTTCCAGCTGTGGCTGGCCAAGATTAATACTGCCTGGCACAGGATAGATTTTTTCTGGGGTGAAATTCAATTACAAAAATAGCAATACAGTGGTTTCAGCTGTAGCTGGCCAAGTTTAATACTGTCCAGCAAAGGATATATTTTTTTCTGGGGTGAAATTCAATTGCCAAAATAGCAATCCCCTAAAGCTGGTGTCCCAGCACTGGCTGGCCAAGTTTAATAGTGTCTGGCAAAGATATATTTTGTTCTGGGGTGAAATTCAATTGCTAAAATAGCAATCCTCTAAATCTGGTGTTCCAGCTGTGGCTGGCCAAGTTTACTGGTGTCCAGCAAAGGATATTTTTTTTTCTGGGGTGAAATTCAATTGCCAAAATAGCAATACGGTAAATCTGGTGTTCCAGCTGTGGCTGGTCAAGTTTAATAGTGTCCGACAAAGGATAGATATTTTCTGGGGTGAAATTCAATTGCCAAAATAGAAATCCCCTAATTCTGGTGTCCCAGCAGTAGCTGGCCAAGTTTAATACTGTCCGGCACAGGATAGATTTTTTTTCTGGGGTGAAATTCAATTACCAAAATAGCAATACAGTGGTTTCAGCTGTAGCTCGCCAGGTTTAATACTGTCCAGCAAAGGATATATTTTTTTCTGGGGTGACATTCAATTGCCAAAATAGCAATCCCCTAAATCTGGTGTCCCCGCAATGGCTGGCCAAGTTTAATAGTGTCCGGCAAAGGATATATTTTGTTCTGGGGTGAAATTCAATTGCCAAAATAGCAATCCCCTAAATCTGGTGTTCCAGCTGTGGCTGGCCAAGTTTAATACTGTCTGGCACAGGATAGATTTTTTCTGGGGTGAAATTCAATTACCAAAATTGCAATACCATAAATCAGTGGTTTCAGCTGTAGCTGGCCAAGTTTAATACTGTCCAGCAAAGGATATAATTTTTTCTGGGGTGAAATTCAATTGCCAAAATAGCAATCCCCTAAAGCTGGTGTCCCAGCACTGGCTGGCCAAGTTTAATAGTGTCTGGCAAAAGATATATTTTGTTCTGGGGTGAAATTCAATTGCTAAAATAGCAATCCTCTAAATCTTGTGTTCCAGCTGTGGTTTGCCAAGTTTACTAGTGTCCAGCAAAGGATATTTTTTTCTGGGGTGAAATTCAATTGCCAAAATAGCAATACGGTAAATCTGGTGTTCAGCTGTGGCTGGTCAAGTTTAATAGTGTCCGACAAAGGATAGATATTTTCTGGGGTGAAATTCAATTGCCAAAATAGCAACTCCTAAATCTGGTGTCCCAGCAGTGGCTGGCCAAGTTTAATAGTGTCCCGTAAAGGATAGATTTTCTTCTGGGGTGAAATTCAATTGCCAAAATAGCAATCCCTTAAATCTGGTGTTCCAGCAGTAGCTGGCCAAGTTTAATACTGTCCGGCACAGGATAGATTTTTTCTGGGGTGAAATTCAACTGCCAAAATAGCAATCCCCTAAATCTGGTGTCCACAGCACATGGCTGGCCAAGTTTAATAGTGTCCGGCAAAGGATATATTTTGTTCTGGGGTGAAATTCAATTGCCAAAATAGCAATCTCTTAAATCTGGTGTTCCAGCATGTAGCTGGCCAAGTTTAATACTGTCTGGCACAGGATAGATTTTTTCTGGGGTGAAAATTCAATTACCAAAATAGCAATACAAAGTGGTTTCAGCTGTAGCTGGCCAAGTTTAATACTGTCCAGCAAAGGATATATTTTTTCTGGGGTGAAATTCAATTGCCAAAATAGCAATCCCCTAAAGCTGGTGTCCCAGCACTGGCTGGCCAAGTTTAATAGTGTCTGGCAAAGATATATTTTGTTCTGGGGTGAAATTCAATTGCTAAAATAGCAATCCTCTAAATCTTGTGTTCCAGCTGTGGTTGGCCAAGTTTACTAGTGTCCAGCAAAGGATATTTTTTTTTCTGGGGTGAAATTCAATTGCCAAAATAGCAATCCCCTAAATCTGGTGTCCCAGCACTGGCTGGCCAAGTTTAATAGTGTCTGGCAAAGGATATATTTTGTTCTGGGGTGAAATTCAAGTACCAAAATAGCAATCCCCTAAATCTGGTGTTCCAGCTGTGGCTGGCCAAGATTAATACTGCCTGGCACAGGATAGATTTTTTCTGGGGTGAAATTCAATTACAAAAATAGCAATCCCCTAAAGCTGGTGTCCCAGCACTGGCTGGCCAAGTTTAATAGTGTCTGGCAAAGATATATTTTGTTCTGGGGTGAAATTCAATTGCTAAAATAGCAATCCTCTAAATCTTGTGTTTCAGCTGTAGCTGGCCAAGTTTAATACTGTCCAGCAAAGGATATATTTTTTTCTGGGGTGAAATTCAATTGCCAAAATAGCAATCCCCTAAAGCTGGTGTCCCAGCACTGGCTGGCCAAGTTTAATAGTGTCTGGCAAAGATATATTTTGTTCTGGGGTGAAATTCAATTGCTAAAATAGCAATCCTCTAAATCTGGTGTTCCAGCTGTGGCTGGCCAAGTTTACTAGTGTCCAGCAAAGGATATATTTTTTCTGGGGTGAAATTCAATTGCCAAAAATAGCAATACGGTAAATCTGGTGTCCCAGCAGTGGCTGGTCAAGTTTAATAGTGTCCGACAAAGGATAGATATTTTCTGGGGTGAAATTCAATTGCCAAAATAGGAATCCCTAAATCTGGTTGTCCCAGCAGTGGCTGGCCAAGTTTAATACTGTCCGGCACAGGATAGATTTTTTTCTGGGGTGAAATTCAATTACCAAAATAGCAACCTACAGTGGTTTCAGCTGTAGCAGGCCAGGTTTAATACTGTCCAGCAAAGGATAGATTTTTTTCTGGGGTGACAATTCAATTGCCAAAATAGCAATCCCCTAAATCTGGTGTCCCAGCAATGGCTGGCCAAGTTTAATAGTGTCCGGCAAAGGATATATTTTGTTCTGGGGTGAAATTCAATTGCCAAAATAGCAATCCCCTAAATCTGGTGTTCCAGCTGTGGCTGGCCAAGTTTAATACTGTCTGGCACAGGATAGATTTTTTCTGGGGTGAAATTCAATTACCAAAATTGCAATACCATAAATCAGTGGTTTCAGCTGTAGCTGGCCAAGTTTAATACTGTCCAGCAAAGGATATAATTTTTTCTGGGGTGAAATTCAATTGCCAAAATAGCAATCCCCTAAAGCTGGTGTCCCAGCACTGGCTGGCCAAGTTTAATAGTGTCTGGCAAAGATATATTTTGTTCTGGGGTGAAATTCAATTGCTAAAATAGCAATCCTCTAAATCTTGTGTTCCAGCTGTGGTTTGCCAAGTTTACTAGTGTCCAGCAAAGGATATTTTTTTTTCTGGGGTGAAATTCAATTGCCAAAATAGCAATACGGTAAATCTGGTGTTCCAGCTGTGGCTGGTCAAGTTTAATAGTGTCCGACAAAGGATAGATATTTTCTGGGGTGAAATTCAATTGCCAAAATTGGAATCCCCTAAATCTGGTGTCCCAGCAGTGGCTGGCCAAGTTTAATAGTGTCCCGTAAAGGATAGATTTTCTTCTGGGGTGAAATTCAATTGCCAAATAGCAATCCCTTAAATCTGGTGTTCCAGCAGTAGCTGGCCAAGTTTAATACTGTCCGGCACAGGATAGATTTTTTTTCTGGGGTGAAATTCAATTACCAAAATAGCAATACAGTGGTTCCAGCTGTAGCTCAGCCAGGTTTAATACTGTCCAGCAAAGGATATATTTTTTCTGGGGTGAAATTCAATTGCCAAAATAGCAATCCCCTAAATCTGGTGTCCCAGCACTGGCTGGGCCAAGTTTAATAGTGTCCGGCAAAGGATATATTTTGTTCTGGGGTGAAATTCAATTGCCAAAATAGCAATCCCTAAATCTGGTGTTCCAGCTGTGGCTGGCCAAGTTTAATACTGTCTGGCACAGGATAGATTTTTCTGGGGTGAAATTCAATTACCAAAATAGCAATACAGTGGTTTCAGCTGTAGCTGGCCAAGTTTAATACTGTCCAGCAAAGGATATATTTTTTCTGGGGTGAAATTCAATTGCCAAAATAGCAATCCCCTAAAGCTGGTGTCCCAGCACTGGCTGGCCAAGTTTAATAGTGTCTGGCAAAGATATATTTTGTTCTGGGGTGAAATTCAATTGCTAAAATAGCAATCCTCTAAATCTTGTGTTCCAGCTGTGGTTGTGCCAAGTTTACTAGTGTCCAGCAAAGGATATTTTTTTCTGGGGTGAAATTCAATTGCCAAAATAGCAATACGGTAAATCTGGTGTTCCAGCTGTGGCTGGTCAAGTTTAGTAGTGTCCGACAAAGGATAGATATTTTCTGGGGTGAAATTCAATTGCCAAAATAGAATCCCCTAAATCTGGTGTCCCAGCAGTGGCTGGCCAAGTTTAATAGTGTCCCGTAAAGGATAGATTTTCTTCTGGGGTGAAATTCAATTGCCAAATAGCAATCCCTTAAATCTGGTGTTCCAGCAGTAGCTGGCCAAGTTTAATACTGTCCGGCACAGGATAGATTTTTTCTGGGGTGAAATTCAACTACCAAAATAGCAATCCACTAAATCTGGTGTCCCAGCAGTGGCTGGCCAAGTTTAATAGTGTCCGGCAAAGGATATATTTTGTTCTGGGGTGAAATTCAATTGCCAAAATAGCAATCCTCAAATCTGGTGTTCCAGCTGTGGCTGGCCAAGTTTAATACTGTCTGGCACAGGATATGATTTTTCTGGGGTGAAATTCAATTGCCAAAATAGCAACTCACAGTGGATTCAGCTGTAGCTGGCCAAGTTTAATACTGTCCAGCAAAGGATATATTTTTTCTGGGGTGAAATTCAATTGCCAAAATAGCAATCCCTAAAGCTGGTGTCCCAGCACTGGCTGGCCAAGTTTAATAGTGTCTGGCAAAAGATATATTTTGTTCTGGGGTGAAATTCAATGCTAAAATAGCAATCCTCTAAATCTGGTGTTCTAGCTGTGGCTGGCCTAAGTTTACTGGTGTCCAGCGAAAGGATTTTTTCTGGGGTGAAATTCAATTACAAAATAGCAATACATGCACTGGTGTTCCAGCCGTGGCTGGTCAAGTTTAATACTGTACAGCAAAGGATATAGTTTTTTCTGGGGTGAAATTCAATTGCCAAAATAGCAATCCCCCTAAAGCTGGTGTCCCAGCACTGGCTGGCCAATGTTTAATGAGTGTCCGGCAAAGATATATTTTGTTCTGGGTGAAATTCAATTGGCTAAAGAATCGCTAAACCCTCTAAATCTCTGTTCCAGCTGGCCAATAAGTTTACTGGTGTCCAAGCAATAGGATTATTTTTCTGGGTGAAATTCACCACCACAAATAGCAATCCCCTAAATTCGGTGTTCCAGCAGTGGCTGGCCAAGTTTAATAGTGTCCGCAAAGGATATACTTTGTTCTGGGGTGAAATCACTGCCAAACAGCACCCCAAATCTGGTGTCCTAATGGCTGGCCAAGTTCAATACAAAGTCCCAAAGATGACATTTTGTTCAAGAAATTCAATTGCCAGAAGTAGCAATCCCTAAATCTGGGGTTCCAGCTGTGGCTACAAGTTCAACAGTGTCCAGCAGGATAGATATTTTATTCTGGGGTGAAATTCACCGCCAAATAGCAACTCTTAAATCTGGTGTTCCAGCAGTAAGTCGCCAGGTTTAACTGTCCGGCACAGGATAGATTTTTTCTGGGGTGACATTCAACCGCCAAAATAGCAATCCCCTAAATCTGGTGTCCCCGCACTGGCTGGCCGAGTTTATATATGTGTCCTGCAAAGGATATATTTTGTTCTGGGGTGAAACTCAATCGCCAAAATAGCAATCCCCTTAGATCTGCGATCCAGCTGCTGGCTGGCCAAGCTTAAATACTGGTCAAGCACAGGATAGATTTGGTTCTGGGGTGAAATTCAATTGCCAAAAATAGCAATCCCCTAAATCTGGTGATTCGCAGCAAGCTGGCCAAGTTTAATACTGTCCGGCACAGGATAGATTTTTTCTGGGGTGAAATTCAACTGCCAAAATAGCAATACAGTGGTGTCCAGCTGTAGCTGGCCAGGTTTACTACTGTCCAGCAGCAGGATATATTTTTTCTGGGTGAAATTCAATTGCCAAAATAGCAATCCCTAAATCTAGTGTCCCCGCAATGGTTGGCCAAGTTTAATAGTGTCCAGCAAAGGATATATTTTGTTCTGGGGTGAAATTCAATTGCCAAAATAGCAATCCCCTAAATCTGGTGTCCCAGCTGCTGGCTGGCCAAGTTTAATAGTGTCTGGCAAAGAATAGATTTTTTCTGGGGTGAAATTCAATTACCAAAATAGCAATCCTCTAAATCTTGTGTTCCAGCTGTGGCTGGCCAAGTTTACTAGTGTCCAGCAAAGGATATTTTTTTTCTGGGGTGAAATTCAATTGCCAAAATAGCAATACGGTAAATTAGTGTTCCAGCTGTGGCTGGTCAAGTTTAATAGTGTCCGACAAAGGATAGATATTTTCTGGGGTGAAATTCAACTGCCAAAATAGCAATCCCTAAATCTGGTGTCCAAGCAGTGGCTGGCCAAGTTTAATAGTGTCCGGCAAAGGATATATTTTGTTCTGGGGTGAAATTCAATTGCCAAAATAGCAATCCCTAAATCTGGTGTTCCAGCAGTAGCTGGCCAAGTTTAATACTGTCCGGCACAGGATAGATTTTTCTGGGGTGAAATTCAATTACCAAAATAGCAATACAGTGGTTTCAGCTGTAGCTGGCCAAGTTTAATACTGTCCAGCAAAGGATATATTTTTTCTGGGGTGAAATTCACTGCCAAAATAGCAATCCCCTAAATCTGGTGTCCCAGCAGTGGCTGGCCAAGTTTAATAGTGTCCGGCAAAGGATATATTTTGTTCTGGGTGAAATTCACTGCCAAAATAGCAATCCTCAAATCTGGTGTTCCAGCTGTGGCTGGCCAAGTTTACTAGTGTCCGGCAAAGGATATATTTTTTCTGGGGTGAAATTCAATTGCCAAAATAGCAATCCCCTAAATCTGGTGTCCCAGCACTGGCTGGCCAAGTTTAATAGTGTCCGGCAAAGGATATATTTTGTTCTGGGGTGAAATTCAATTGCCAAAATAGCAATCCCTAAATCTGGTGTTCCAGCTGTGGCTGGCCAAGTTTAATACTGTCTGGCACAGGATAGATTTTTTCTGGGGTGAAATTCAATTACCAAAATAGCAATACCTAAGTCAGTGTTTCAGCTGTAGCTGGCCAAGTTTAATACTGTCCAGCAAAGGATATATTTTTTCTGGGGTGAAATTCAATTGCCAAAATAGCAATCCCTTAAATCTGGTGTCCCAGCACTGGCTGGCCAAGTTTAATAGTGTCTGGCAAAGGATATATTTTGTTCTGGGGTGAAATTCAATTGCTAAAATAGCAATCCTCTAAATCTGGTGTTCCAGCTGTGGCTGGCCAAGTTTACTAGTGTCCAGCAAAGGATATATTTTTTCTGGGGTGAAATTCAATTGCCAAAATAGCAATACGGTAAATCTGGTGTTCCAGCTGTGGCTGGTCAAGTTTAATAGTGTCCGACAAAGGATAGATATTTTCTGGGGTGAAATTCAATTGCCAAAATAGCAATCCCCTAAATCTGGTGTCCCAGCAGTGGCTGGACAAGTTTAATAGTGTCCCGCAAAGGATAGATTTTTTCTGGGGTGAAATTCAATTGCCAAATAGCAATCCCTTAAATCTGGTGTTCCAGCAGTAGCTGGCCAAGTTTAATACTGTCCGGCACAGGATAGTTTTTTTTTCTGGGGTGAAATTCAATTACCAAAATAGCAATCCCCTTAATCTGGTGTCCCAGCACTGGCTGGCCAAGTTTAATAGTGTCCGGCAAAGGATATATTTTGTTCTGGGGTGAAATTCAATTGCCAAAATAGCAATCCCCTAAATCTGGTGTTCCAGATGTGGCTGGCTAAGTTTAATACTGTCTGGCACAGGATAGATTTTTTCTGGGGTGAAATTCAATTACCAAAATAGCATTACAGTGGTTTCAGCTGTAGCTGGCCAAGTTTAATACTGTCCAACAAAGGATATATTTTTTTCTGGGGTGAAATTCAATTGCCAAAATAGCAATCCCTAAGCTGGTGTCCCAGCACTGGCTGGCCAAGTTTAATAGTGTCCAGCAAAGATATATATTTGTTCTGGGGTGAAATTCAATTGCTAAAATAGCAATCCTCTAAATCTGGTAGTCCCAGCTATGGCTGGCCAAGTTTACTAGTGTCCAGCAAAGGATATTTTTTGTTCTGGGTGAAATTCAATTACAAAATAGCACACACGCGTAAATCTGGGTACCACGCTGGCATGGTCAAGTTTAATAGTGTCCGCCAAAGGATATATTTTTCTGGGGTGAAATTCAATTGCCAAAATAGCAATCCCCAATCTGTTGTCCCAGCAGTGGCTGGACAAGTTTAATAGTGTCCCGTAAAGGATAGATTTTTTTCTGGGTGAAATTTAATTGCTAAATAGCAATCCCTTTAAATCTGGTGTTCCAGCAGTAGCTGGCCAAGTTTAATACTGTCCGGCACAGGATAGATTTTTTGTCTGGGGTAAAATCTGACTGCCAAAACAGCAATACAGAGAGAAACAGGCTGTAGCTGGCCAGGTTTCATACAGTCCAGCAAAGGATATATTTTTTTCAGGGTGAAATTCAATTGCCACAACAGCAATCCTCTAACTATGTGGTGTCCCCGCAATGGCAAAGGGCCAAGCCTGAATAGTGTCCGGCAAAGGATATATATTTTGTTCTGGGGTGAAATTCGAATTGCCAAAATATGCAATTCCTCAAATCTGGGGTTCCAGCTGTGACTGGCCAATGTTGAACACTGTCTGGCACAGAATATGATAGATTTCCGCCGGGTGCAATTCAACTACCAAATAGCAATACCACAACTCAGTGGTTTCAGCTGTGGCTGGCCAAGCACAGATAGAGTCCGGCAAAGGATATATTTTGCTCCTGGGGTGGAACTCAATTGTCAAAACAGCAATCCCCTAACTCGTGTGGTCCCAGCAGTGGACAAGGCAACAAGTTTTGATAAGTGTCCGGCAAAGAAAAGATATATTTTGCTCTGGGGTGAAATTCAATTGCTAAAATAGCAATCCTCTAAATCTGGTGTTCCAGCTGTGGCTGGCCAAGTTTAATACTGTCCGGCACAGGAAAGATTTTTTTCTGTGGGGAAATTCAATTACCAAAATAGCAATACAGTAGTTTCAGCTGTAGCTGGCCAGGTTTAATACTGTCCAGCAAAGGATATATTTTTTCTGGGGTGAAATTCAATTGCCAAAATAGCAATCCCCTAAATCTGGTGTACCAGCACTGGCTGGCCAAGTTTAATAGTGTCCGGCAAAGGATATATTTTTCTGGGGTGAAATCAATTGCCAAAATAGCAATCCCCTAAATCTGGTGTACCAGCACTGGCTGGCCAAGTTTAATAGTGTCCGGCAAAGGATATATTTTTCTGGGGTGAAATCAATTGCCAAAATAGCAATCCCCTAAATCTGGTGTCCCAGCAGTGGCTGGCCAAGTTTAATAGTGTCCGGCAAAGGATATATTTTATTCTGGGGTGAAATTCAATTGCTAAAATAGCAATCCTCTAAACCTGGTGTTGTTCCAGCTGTGGCTGGCCAAGTTTAATACTGTCAGGCACAGAATAGATTTTTTCTGGGGTGAAATTCAATTACCAAAATAGCAATACAGTGGTTTCAGCTGAAGCTAGCCAAATTTAATACTGTCCAGCAAAGAATATATTTTTTTCTGGGGTGAAATTCACTGCCAAAATAGCAATCCCTCAAATCTGGTGTCCCAGTTACACTGGCTAGGCCAAGTTTAATAGTGTCCGCAAAGGATATATTTTGTTCTGGGGTGAAATTCAATTGCTAAAATAGCAATCCTCTAAATCTGGTGTTCCAGCTGTGGCTGGCCAAGTTTACTAGTGTCCAGCAAAGGATATTTTTTTTTCTGGGGTGAAATTCAATTGTCAAAATACCAATACGGTAATTCTGGTGTTCCAGCTGTGGCTGGTCAAGTTTAATAGTGTCCGACAAAGGATAGATATTTTTCTGGGGTGAAATTCAATTGCCAAAATAGGAATCCCCTAAATCTGGTGTCCCAGCAGTGGCTGGCCAAGTTTAATAGTGTCCCGTAAAGGATAGATTTTTTTCTAGGGTGAAATTCAATTGCCAAATAGCAATCCCTTAAATCTGGTGTTCCAGCTGTGGCTGGCCAAGTTTAATAGTGTCCGTCAAAGTATAGATTTTTTTTCGGGGTGAAATTCAATTGCCAAAATAGCAATACCATAAATCAGTGGTTTCAGCTGTTGCTGGCCAAGTGTAAATCTGTCCGTAAAAGGGTATATTACACTCAGCAGCGTGTTAGCGTCTAACTACAAGGCCTGATAAATAAATCCTCTATATTTGCACACGCTACTATGCATCGCAAGTGTATTTCTTTCTGTAAAAGGATATATTACACTAAGTGTTAAAATATAAGTGCTGAAAGCATAATCCTCTACATTTGCACACACTATTGTGCATCTCATAGTTTCTGTCCGTAAAAGGCTATATTATTCTCATGGTGTAAATACAAGTGCTGATACGGTCATCCTCAATAACTGCACACTCGACCATGCATCCCCAAGTGTATTTCTTTCCGTAAAAGGGTATATTACACTAAGTGTTAAATTACAAGTGCTGAAAGCATAATCCTCTACATTTGCACACACTATTGTGCATCTCCAAGTGTAACTCTGTCCGTAAAGGATACCTTTCATCCAGGGTGTAAATACTAGCATACAATTGATATTCCCTAAATCTGTGGTTACTGCTGTGCCTGTATTAGTGTAATACGGTACATAAATAGATAGTCAGATAGTGTTAGTAGCTGTAAAAAAGGCCTGAATTTGAACTCAATACATTGGGCCAATTAATTTTTTTCTATTGTAGTGAATGGTAACAATGAGGAAAAACATCTAGTAAAGGACGCGGACATGGTCGTGGTGGTGTTAGTGGACCCTCTGGAGCTGGAGAGGACGTGGCCGCCCTGCCACACAAACTAGTGAACCAACTACCTCAGGTCCCAGTACCCGCCTAGAATTTACAGTGATATTTGGTGGGGCCCAATGTCGTCTCAGGATGGTAAGGCCTGTTCAAGTAAAGGCACAATCAATTGGGTGGCCGACAGTGGATCCAGCACATTCACAACATTATCTCCCACCCAGTCTTCTGCAGAAAGCGCAAAGGTGTTGCCTGAAAACAAACCCATCAGTCTGTCACATCACCCCCAATCATATCAGGGAGACTGTTTGAGCCCCAAGTTATGCAGCAGTCTCTTATGCTGTTTGAAGACTCTGCTGGCAGGGTTTCCCAAGGGAATCCACCTAGCCCTTCCCCAGTGGTGGAAGACAAAGAATGCACTAACGCACAACCACTTATGTTTCCTGATGATGAGGACATGGGAATACCACCTCATCAGAGTCCGCACGTCTCTGATGATGACGAAACACAGGTGCCAACTGCTGTGAACATGAGGTCAGGAAGGAAGACTGTGTGGAAGACGATGGAGGGGACGATGAGGTCCTAGACCCCACATGGAATGAAGGTCGTGTCACTGACTTTCATAGTTCAGAGGAAGAGGCAGTGGTGAGACCGAGCCAACAGAGTAGCAAAAGAGGGAGCAGGGGACAAAAGCAGAATAGCTGCCGCCAAGAGAGTTCGCCTGCTACTGGCCACCGCCACCAGGGACCGAGCATCGCAAAGGCAGCTTTAAGGAGTTCCCTGGCTTGGCACTTCTTTAAAAAATGTGCTGACGACAAGACCAGAGTGGTTTGCACGCTGTGCCATCAGAGCCTGAAGCGAGGCATTAACGTTCTGAACCTTAGCACAACCTGCATGACCAGGCATCTACATGCAAAGCATGAACTGCAGTGGAGTAAACACCTTAAAAACAAGGAACTCACTAATGCTCCTCCTGCTCCTCTTCTGCTACTGCCTCGGCCTCTTCCTAAACCTTGGGAAGTTGGGAGGAACATTGGCACCCGCCGCCCAGCAAACAGAGGATGCGCCACCAACACGACCACCTCGGCGCCACCAAGCATCTCCACCATGTCACACAGCAGCTGTTCAGCTCTCCATCTCACAAACCTTGGAGAGAAAGCATAAATTACCACCTAGCCATCCTCGAGCCCTGGGCCTAAATGCCAGCATTTCTAAACTACTGGCCTTTGAAATGCTGGTCATTCAGGCTGATGGACACGGACAGCTTCAAACAGCTGATGGCGGTGGCTGTCCCACAGCACGCTTTTTCTCAGGCACCACTACTTATCCAAGAGAGCCGTGCCTTCCTGCGCAAACAAGTATTCGATAAAATCAAATGTGCACTGCGCAACGCCATCTGTGGTAAGGTCCACCTAACCACAGATATGTGGACCAGTAAGCACGGCCAGGGACGCTATATCTCCCTAACTGCACACTGGATAAATGTAGTGGCGTCTGGGCCCCAGGAGAGTTGTTTGGCGCATACCGCTCTGCTGCCAAGGATCGCAGGGCATCATTCTTTGCCTTCTGTTGCCTCCTCCTCCTACTCGGCTTACTCCTCTTTTACCACATGCCCATCCAGTCAGCCACACACCTTCACCATCAACTTCAGCACAGCTCAGGGTAAACGCCAGTAGACCATTTCTCATATGTTTGGGGACAGGCCCCACATCGCGCAGGAGTTATGGCGGGGTATACAACAACAGACCAACGAGTGGTTGCTGCCGGTGAGCCTAAAGCCTGGCCTGGTGGTGTGTCATAATGGGCGAAATCTCGTCGCAGCTCTGAGACTAGCCGGTTTGACGACATCCCTTGCCTGGCACATGTGCTGAATTTGGTGGTACAGAAGTTCATTCACAACTACCCCGACATGTCAGAGCTGCTGCATAAAGTGCGGGTCAGTCACTTCTGGCATTCACATCCTGCCACTGCCCACCTGTCTGCGCTATAGCGTAATCCTCGGCCTTCCCGCTCACCGCCTCATATGCAACGTGCCCACCAGGTGGAACTCCCCTTGCACATGCTAGAGACTGTGCGAGCAGCAGCAGGCCATAGTGGAGTTTCAGCTGCAGCACGCATGGGTGAGTCGCACTGCTGAACAGCACCACTTCACCACCAATGACTGGGCCTCCATGCAGACCTTTGTGCCCATTTGAGTTGTTTTGAGTACTCCACCAACATGGCTAGTGGCGATGATGCCGTTATCAGCGCTACAAGACCACTTCTATGTCTCCTTGAGAAAACACTTAGGGTGATGATGGAAGAGGATGTGGCCCAGAGAGGAGGAAGAGGAAGAGGGGTCATTTTTAGCACTTTCAGGCCAGTCTCTTAGAAGTGGCTCAGAGGGAAGGTTTTTGGCAACAGCAGAGGCCAGGTAAGAATTTAGCTAGCCAGGGCCCACTATTGGAGGACGAGGAGGATGAGGAGGAGGTGGAGGAGGATGAGGAAGAAGCATGTTCACAGCAGGGTGGCACCCAACGCAGCTCGGCCCATCACTGGCGTGCAGTTGGGGGAACGGAGGACGATGACGCTATGCTCCCCACAGAGGACAGCTTGTCCTTACTTCTGGGCAGCCTGGCACACATGAGTGACTACATGCTGCAGTGCCTGCGCAACAACAGCAGAGTTACCCACATTTTAACGCGAGCGGACTCACTGAGTTGCCACTCTGCTGGATCCCCAGAACAAAGATACAATGTTCTGCCTCTGAGGGCAGGATTAGCATGGCAGAGATGTGGAAAAGTTTTATCACCACGCCACAGCTAACTGCACCAACACCTGATACGGAACGTGTTAGTAGGAGGCAGCATTTCACTAACATGGTGGAACAGTACGTGTGCACACCCCTCCACGTACTAACTGATGGTTCGGCCCCATTCAACTTCTGGGTCTCCAAATTGTCCACATGGCCAGAGGTAGCCTTTATGCCTTGAGGTGCTGGCCTGCCCGGCGGCCAGCGCTTGTCTGAACGTGTGTTAGCACGGCAGGGGGCGCCATTACTGACAAACAGAGCCGCCTTCCACAGCCAACGTGACAAGCTGACATTCATAAAAACGAACCAGGCATGGGATCCCACAGGACCTTTCCATCCCTTGTGCAGAATAGACATTTATAACTACCTCCCCTAACCATATATTCTTGTACTCCAGGGCACTTCTTTATTGAATCCTCTTTTTTTAACTTTACCATTATTTATGGCGCAACCCAAAGTTGAATGAACCTCTCCTCCACTCCGAGCTAGACCTAAATATCTGAAAGTGGCCTTCTCCATTGGTGGGTGAAATGAAGCCTGATTCCTCTGCTATGGGACCTCTCTCCTCTGTCTGGGTGTCAGGGGCCTAACTTTCACGTACTTGCTCGCTGTCTGGTGGCAGAGATTTAACTCTTTACTGTCTAATAACCGCCCCATTGTCTGGGTGTCAGGGCCTATATGTCATTTAATCATTTGTTGTCTTGTCCTTGGTGGGAGATATTAAACTATTTTTACTATCTAATGACCGCCCCATTGTCTGGGTGTCAGGGGCCTAAATTTTGTTTAATTGCTTGCTGTCTTGGTGGCAGACATTTAACTATTTTTGTTGTCTAATGATCGCCCCATTGTGTGGGTGTCAGAGGCCCAGATTTCAACGTACTTGCTTGCTGTCTTGGTGGCAGACATTTAACTCTTTACTGTCAAGTGACCACCCCATTGTGTGGGTGTCAGGGGCCTATAAGTCATTTAATCATTTGTTGTCTTGGTGGTAGATATTAATTTCTTTTACTGTCAAATGACCTCTCCTCTGTTTGGGGTGTCAGGGCCTACATAAATGATAATGGCCTGTTCCATTTCAGGTTGACTCTATGGCCTGTGTTGCTGTGCCACGGGTCCGCCTCCTCTTGCGGGTGCCATGGCCCTGAGTGAAACTGAGGCCTGTGGCACTGTGCAGGCAGACATGAACTCCTTTTGGCCAGGTGACAGAGAACTTCAACTGCCATAGCATTCCCACCTGACGCCACCCCCAACCTCCTATTCTACCTCCTCCTCCTCCAAGCTGCCAATTGATATTGGTTAATTTTTATTTATTTTCTTTTATTTAAAGGGAAGTTTCACTCAGCCCAATTTTTCAGCACTCATCTTCCTGCAAGCCAATTGCCTTCCTCGGCCCCATTAAAAAGCTCTCACCCCATTGCTGTACTGCTTACCTATCTTCAGTAAAATCACTTTTTAGTTGGGCAAAGCTGCCGAATCACAGCTGAAGGTGCCCAGGGCGGCATCATAATTCGGCCATTGTGCCCAGGCTGCACACTCATATCTCCACTGCCCACGGCCCTGTGCACTGGTTATCCTCGACTACTGGCACCAGCATCGGGGGTATCCTGTGTGCAGGCGCGGGCCCGCACAGCGTACACTCCGCAAGCTGCATGCGAGGGCTGTCTCAGAGCGGGACTGCCGGATCTCGGCGCAGGCTTGGGATTTGGCCACTTGAGGAGGAGGACAAGCAGAAGACACTGGGCCGCCGTCTGGGTGAAAGAGGGTGTGACAGTTAGAAAGATGAGCAGTGTGGCCTGGGCACCGGCAGCTACAATGCCGCCCCTGGGAAACCCTTCAACTGTGATTAAGACAGCTGCAATAAAAGTGATTTTTATGAAGATAGGTAAGTGGGTACAACAATGGGATAAGAGGCTTTTTAATGGGGGGGCAACTTAGCACAGGGAAGATGTGAGAGCTGAAAACTGGGTTTGGGGTGGTGAAAGACTCCCTTTAAGCCACTTCCTCTGCTTGCAGGGGATTGCATTTCACATTATCTGCCTATTGCAGCCCCTAGCCCTTTCCTGGTCTATTTTATGCGCCATTTTAGTGCCCAAAAGGTTCGGGTCCCTACTGACTGCAATGGGGTTCGGGCAAAGTCTCGATTCCCAACCCAGACATTTGCAGGATGGCTGAACTTCTCAAACCCAAACATCCAGGTGTTCGCCAACCCTGGTCCGACTTAGACAAAGTTTTGTCCTGGCGCCACACAAAGCTGGCTGCACAGAAGCTGGGCACGGTGGATGTTTTTTTTTCTGGTGCACTGGCAGCAGGCACAGTTTCACTGTGCCCAGGGACAGCGCCTCTGCATGCACCATCAGCATCATGCCTACTTCCCGTCCCTTAGTGCTCACCTTCTTTATATTAATGGTTTTGTCACTAGACCGTGGCGCAGATTGCTTGTCCGCTAAAGACACAGTTTTAGGATGCAGGACAGTATAGTCACAGCAACCCACAGAATATGGACACTATATTAGGCCCAGATTATTAGAATTTGCAATACAGACACTGTTGTCGGATGCAGGGCAGTATATGTCACAGAAATCACAGAATATGAACACTATATCAGGTCCAGATTATTGGAATTTGTAACTATCAGACACTGTTTGCAGATGTTCTACAGTATTATTACAGAACACCACAGATTATGACGACTATATGTGGCGGAAGATGTACAGTATGTCACTAATAGGTATAAAATAAAATATCTTGCTGCTGTCAAACACACAGTAGTCCTCTAAAATGACTTTGGGGTCTTTGAGGTCTTTAAAGCTTTTGGTCCTTAAAAGGACTTTTTGGTCTTGGAAAAGCTTCTCAGAATAAAAACTGTGAAACTCGGGTCCCTACACTGTCTTTCCCTTCCCCACGCCTGCTCTCCCTGACTATGACTGGATCCGAGCATGTGTCACCGGGTGCTATATACCACCCGCTGACATGTTCTGGCCAGCCACCAGTACTATAATGCCAGCAGCCAACGTGGCCACTGGCATTACAGAAAGGGCACTACTACCTCGCACCTTTATTGTCTGCTTAAACCCGCGTAAACGCAAGTGGACAGATATTCGGCTCGAGCATGCTCGGCCATCACCACAAAGCACCGTAAATCAGAATTTTTAAGAACTTCACTCCATGTATAGCTCACAGGTCCAGGAGAGGATAATCTCAGGTAATTTAAAAAGTAGACTGAAGTGCTTGAGAAAGTCTCCCTGGATTTTGCAGCACCTTGTGCAAGCCAGTGTACTTGTTTTAGAAAGTGCTGCAGCACTAGGCTGACTGACGGCACGATTGCAGGAAGCATGTGTTATTTCAGCGCAGCTCGACAAAGCAGCCTGCCATTGTCGCTGACCACTATGCCCAGTTGAAGTCGGCGCGTGACAGATGTTTGCTGCTGGCTGTACTCTGAGCAACTCGCATGCTGGTGTGGCTACCTTCTCGCAGGGAAAATCAGTTTCAACATGGTATCGCAACACCTGGCCATTCGACACATGATAGCAAGGATGGGTCATGTGAATGATCCTGTGCCCTGCTGCAGTCTGAGACGGAAATGTCCCGACATGGAGGAGGCTGGAAAGTGCCTGAGTGGGGTGCCAGGCCGACAAAATCGCAGGGGGTCAAAATGTGCCTTTGTTGTCAGGGTGCCGCCTTGCCACTGCCAGAAAACATTGGACCCAGTGGGTCGTGGAAAGATATGTACCGTCTCGCGACCATAAGAGCTGTCTTTAAGTGTCCACCGTGGTGGGTAGAACCTTTGCTGCACAACGAGAATTGCATGGAAGCAGCACACGCTGTCACCACGTAAGAGCATAGGATGACACGGGATGGCTTTGAGAGAAATAATGTCGGCCAAATAATGTCAGCGAAGATTGAGGCTTGACGCTTCATTTCATGTTAAAACTCACAGGTAGATTAAGCTGCTACCACCATGTGTTTCTGCAGCACTCGTGTATATTAGTGTTGATCGAAAGCATGCTTCAGCACAGGGCAGTATTCGGCCGACTACCGCATGTGCTCGAGTGCAATGCTCGAGTCTCCTCCCTGAACATTTCTTGGCTGCTGAGCAGCCACAACCGTGAGGGCAGTAGTTGCTCACTGTAAATGCCGTAAAGCCATGTTAGGTTGCTGCCATTACAGTGATTTGCTGGCTGGATCAAGCGTCATCGGGTGTTATATAGCACCCAATGACGGGTGTTCGGCCCAGTCTTAAATCAGGGAATGCTGTGCAGAGGAACTTGACAGACAGTGTAGGGAGTGATATAAGAATATATTCAGGTGGGGCTCACAGGCACCTCCCACCTCCCATTGCAAGCATGGTTGGGCATTTTTGCTGGAGGTCACTGGGTGAGCTGTCTCGTGAGTCAGGCCTACGCCCCGTAATGCCCAACGGCCCTGGCACGCCCATACGGCACAGGTAGGTTGAGTGGTAGGGCCTGTCACTTGAGTGACCCTGCCGTGGTGTTCGAGCTTAAGACATGTCCTCCTAGTAGAATGTGTCGAACTAACCTCTCGATTTTATCAGTGTGAGGGCTTAGTATTGCCGCAGAGTGCACCTGCCTTTGCTATGTTATGTTTTTGATTGTTCTTCACATCCACATTATCGGTTATTGTGGTACTTGTAGTCCGTTGCTGGCATCTTCCATTGTATGCATTTTATGCTGTTGATTGCCCCTAGCAACGGACTACAAGTGCAGGATGTGCTCCTCTATATACATGCACAACTGCATATGGGTTGAGCATATCCTGCTTGTTAAACACCACACCACGCTTTCTAATGGTTTGTATATATATGTTTGAGGTGTATAAACTCCATTTTAAATGTGCCTGCTTTCATCTACAGGCTACATTCAGGTGCAGCTGAGGCTCTGGGCCATGTCAGCTGGTTTTGGGTGGGGATCACAGGCACCTCCCCACCTCCCATTGCAAGCATGGTTACATGCTGGAGGTTACCGGTGAGCTGTCTGTAAGTCAGGCCCTACGCTCCCTGTGCAATGCCCAAAGCGCCCCAGCATAGCCCATACGGCACGTGGTAGGTTGGAGTGGTAGGGCCTCTGGCCACTTGGAGAGGCCTTGCCGCGGTGTTCGGAAGCTAAGACATGTCCTCCTAGTAGGATGTGGCCGAACTCAACCTCTCAATTTTACCAGTGTGAGGGTTTAGTATTGCCGCAGAGTGCCCTCCCTTGCTATGTGCTATGGTTATGCTTTTGACTTGTTCTCCACATCCACATTATCGCATATGTAGATGGTTATTAAGTGGTACTTGTAGTCCGTTGCTGGCATCTTCCATTGTATGCATTTTTTGCTGTTGATTGCCCCTTGGCAACGGACTACAAGTGCAGGATGTGTCCCCTCATATACATGCAACAACCTGCATATGGGGTTGGAGCATATCCTGCTTGTTAAACACCACACCACGCTTTCCATGTACATTTACCTCTAATCTCCAAATAGTAATTAGCAATTTTTCAAAAATTCGATTCAACCGTTAACCGAATTTTCTTGAAAAAAATTGTTTCGATCCAAATATATACGCCTGGTCTCATAAAAATGTCTGGCTTCAGTGCTGTAGAGAGCCTTTATAGTGGTGTAGCACACTGTGCCTTGAGTCCGTATGACATTCAGATAACAGGTGTCGCTCTTAGAATCACCGCACACTTCACTTATTTGGGCAGTCACGGGGCCAAAACTGACCAACTCAAGCGAAAACCAATCAAATGCTCCCCTAGGGCCATGCAGTGATAGGGAAGGGCACAACGCTCATCCCTTTGGGCATTTCCTGGTTTCGGGCTTCTGCCTTGTGAAAAGCTGGGTGCCCCGGCAGAAGATGGAGCTTTGAAGTGCAAGTCAGAGGTCCCAGTGCTTTATAAAACAAGGTGGCACTCTGATAATGCAGATGTTGATGCACACAAGGATGAGGCGGATGTTAGTACAAACAGTTCACTCTGTACTTTACTAAGGCAATTCAACCCTCTATCAATCACCACACACAACTTTTTGAAATAGAAGATGCATAAATGCTGGTCTGCATGTGCAGTGGCTGCCAGAATCACTGCAGAATCAATGCAGCCCAAGCCTGGAAAAGAACTCACGGCTGCCTAAGAAGAGTCATGGTTCTTTGTGGTGCTCCTGCTCTCCCCAACCCACTTACTGATGATCGCCAGTTCCTCTTAGGGAGGAAACTAAGGAGAAAACTACCAAGCCTTATGATTTAATTTTCTTAAATTTCTGCCCACCGTATTAAAGGTGACAGGGAAATTCTCGGACTTCGATTACTCCTGCATGTTCACATGTTATTTAAATTTTAAATAAAGAAAAAAAAGAAAAAAAGATTGGGAGTAGCATATTTCAGGAGTGTGCCGGCTTGTGTTGGGAACACAGGGATTAATGGCTCCTCAAAATGCTTAGAATCATGCGGTATTGGCTTGCCTACATCAAGCCAGATGACTTCTGGGGAGCCTGCCTGGCATTAACAGGCCCCTAGCAGCTACAGACAATGAGAAGACAAAGCTTCAAGATTTCTGGAGCCCGAAAGAGCTGGGCGGAGTTCAACAAGATTCAAACTACAGTATAACTACCAGCCCCTGGTCTCTTCACATGTAGAAAACACCACAAGTTCCAGTCATCATGGAAAAGCTTGAAAATCAATGCAAGCTGAAAATATATGGCACTTTCAGAGGTGTGTGAGGACGCCAGCACGATAGGATGGGATATGCCATCCAGGGCAGATTGGCAAGTGTGGCGACATGCAGAATATATAGCCAGGAAACAGACTAAAGGAATGGGACAACCCACCTGATAATTGACAAAGCAGTCCTGTAACGACTTATCTGCGGTTAACCTGCACCTCAGAAAAAGCCTCAATGGGGGCAATGGACAACTGTTTTTTTGACTTTCCACAACTACCAACAAAGTGTTGCCTAAGACAGGAGAGAATTGGCCAGTATTCTGGTTATTCACAGAACATAGCTTGCAAGATGGAGAAAGCACTCCAAAACAAATTCTCTCCACCTGCAGACGAATCCTGTCAAGACTGATGGCAAGTGGCGCGCCAGGCTGTTCATCGTGCCAGATACTTCTGTGGGGAACCTTGTTATGGTATAACCCAGTATAGTGATGGTGCCAACACCGCTCGAGCTGCATTCCCCTGGGCTAGGAGCCACAGCAACCCACAACCGCTGGAATCCACTGAACTGAACCATAATGAAGTCCTCCTTTCCTGAACAGCAAGAGAACGCTCGACGTAGCAATCTCCCCTGGCACGAGACTAGGCCTCGGGACAACTGTCAAACAGGAATTTAACTCCTATTGAGGGCTACCTGCCCGGCATTTATCCAGGTCTCCCACCTAGTGGACACTTCCGGGGACCACAGAATGGAAGACTGCGACACGGATACAGCAGCCAATCACACACAATGGGACAACATGGGTAATGCAATCATCCCAGGCAGGAGAATACACAATGTCGGCTCACTGTCCTGAGACAATCGAGGAATCATTCAATTATCTCTCAGGACAAAGGTGAAATCGCCAATACACACGTGGGGACAATAGGACAGACATCATTATTCAATATACAATGTCCCACCCTTTACAGTACACACAGACATTTAACATATCCTCAGATGCTTGGATCTGAGGCGCCAATATATCCAAACAGCGTCAGGATGCCACAAACAGACAGCCTCAATCGCCATGGGGTTTAAGTCTAGCATGGGCTGATGAGAGGGCCATAATCCTGGGGCAAGAGGCTGGCAATCTGTCCCTCCAAAACCCAGTGGCGCGTTGGTTTCACACACATCTCCCTTTTTCTCCAAACAGACTAACAGGTATCTGACCTTCTGCCGGTCAGTGCCCTTGTTAGTCCAGCAGCCCACCCACAAAACAGAAACAGCAGCAGTGCCAGCCCACCCACAATAAAATGGTTACTACACCTGAGCAAGGGATAAACCTGTCCATGTCCATGTGCCTCACTACTGTGTGGGGACTGGTAGACTGCCTGAGTGGTTGTTGAGTAAGGCACCAGCTGCAATTTCTGCTCCCAAGTTAGCTACCACGAGCTAGCCTGGTTGGAGCCTGGTTAGCTGTAGGGGAGCACCCAATGTTCCCTTGACACACAGCTTGTTGTTGAGTGGAGAGACCTGACTGCTCCCCTTTAGATAGACCACCATACATGGGAGACCGCTCTGTCTCCCCTTTAATAATGGCCTGCTTGCTGGAGTGACAGGACCGACTGTCCCTACCCTCAGGCTGGCGAGACCACGTCCCATCTCGCACTGTTGTGGGCTTACTGTCTCCCTGGTGCGTTAAACTGCCGCTGGGGGATGGAGACTGGGCTCCCACTCTCTGTAAATCACACGGCCGATGGGGAATGGAGACGCATGCTCTTCCTCTCCTGCAAACATACTGTCGCTGGGAGCAGGACCGACTGTCCCTACTCCCTAAAACTGCCGCGATCTGGGGCCGACTCACCCAGCATCCCTGTAGGGCCGGTGGAGAGCCTCGTGTCCCATCTCTACTGCTGTGGGGCTTACTGTCCCCTGGTATGTTGCTGCTTCTGGAGAGCAGGTAACAAGCTTCTCTCCCACATACTCCATTTCGCTGGGAGGGAGACCGACTGTCTCCGTCCCAACACAGTGTCCTGCTGCTGGGGAAAGGAGACTGGGCTCTATTCCCCAAGTCGGGACTCTCTGCCGACAGGGGGAGGGATGATGCCTCTTCCCAGTAAGTCACTTGCTGCTGGGGGCCAGGACCTCACCTGTCTCTGCTCCCCTGTAACTTAGCCTGCCTGGGGGAGAGGGGGTACCAAGCCCTCTCCCATACATGCTCTGATCTTCTGGGAGGGAGACCGCCTGTCTCGCCTCCCAATACAGTGTCCTGCTGCTGGGGAAAGGGAGACTGGCCTCTATTCCCTAAGCGTTGGACACTCTCTAAGCCGATGTGGAAATGGAGCCTGGCCTCACTTCCCTAAATGCATCTTGACTTTGCCGCTGGGGACAGGACCGATTGTCACTGCCCCCTGTAATCCTCAGCTCTGCCGCTGGGGGAATGGAGAGACCTGGCCCCACCCTGCAGAGGACCCGGGGTGGAGAGATCCCGTGTCCCATCTCCATCCGGCACCAACCTCGGGGTCTCCTCCCATGTACTCACACTGTCCTCCCAGCTGAAGGGCTCTCTGGACCTGGGCCTGACACTCATGCTTTCCGTCGAGTTGTCCTCTCACTGGAGTGGAGCAGCTGCTGGTAGTCCTGTTCCAGCTCCATCTCCTTCCGGGTCACCAGGGTGGACCAGGGCCTTGCTTCACATTCCCAGAGTCGCCCCAGTCATACCTGCCTCCCGCCACTAACGAGGTCCCAGAGCTGGGCTAGTAGGCTCCCAAACTCCAGCTCTGAAGAGCCTCCCATAACAAGCCAGACCATCAAACCCTTTCCTATGGTATGTCATGCTCGGCTGTCCGGGTAGAGTACCGAAGCTTCATACTCACCAGAGTGCCTGGTAGGCATCTTTCCAGCCACATCTCCCGCCTACCAGGTGCTTCAGGTCTTCTACCCACTCTTCCAGGGGCTGCTCTAGAAGGGGCATCCGCAGGGCTACTCGCCAGCTGCTGGGTCGTTGCTCGTCCTGGGGAGCCTCTCGTCCCGCAGATACCCACACCCAGTGCCTGGTACCAGATGCCTTGCGGACTGCATCTCGGTCAATTCATGACACTCCTCATCATACTCAATTAGTGGTTCCATACCGGTGTTGTAATTGGGACACGCTGCTCCTCCAATTGTAAAAATCCACGGTGCCTCTGCTGTCCTTCTGGCTGTAGGAATCCATCCCGGCTGCTTGCCACCAGTTGTTACGGTATAACCCGGGTATAGTGAGGGTTAATACTGCTCGAAAGCGATCTCTGGCGAAGAGCACAGCAACCCACAACAGCGCAAACCACCGAACTGGAACCATACGAAGTCCTCCTTTCCTGAACAGGCAAGAGAACGTTCCCCTGACGTAGCAATTCCCCCAAGTACGAGATGAGGCCCGTATTACTGCTAAACAGGAATTCAGTGTCCGGCAAAGGATATATTTTATTCTGGGGTGAAATTCAATTGCTAAAATAGCAATCCCTAAACCTGGTGTTGTTCCAGCTGTGGCTGGCCAAGTTTAATACTGTCAGGCACAGAATAGATTTTTTTCTGGGGTGAAATTCAATTACCAAAATAGCAATCCCCTAAATCTGGTGTCCCAGCAGTGGCTGGCCAAGTTTAATAGTGTCCAGCAAAGGATATATTTTGTTCTGGGGTGAAATTCAATTGCCAAAATAGCAATCCCCTAAATCTGGTGTCCCAGCAGTGGCTGGCCAAGTTTAATAGTGTCCGGCAAAGGATATATTTTGTTCTGGGGTGAAATTCAATTGCCAAAATAGCAATCCCCTAAATCTGGTGTTCCAGCTGTGGCTGGCCAAGTTTAATAGTGTCCAGCAAAGGATATATTTTATTCTGGGGTGAAATTCAATTGCCAAAATAGCAATCCCTTAAATCTGGTGTTCCAGCAGTAGCTGGCCAAGTTTAATACTGTCCGGCACAGGATAGATTTTTTTCTGGGGTGAAATTCAATTACCAAAATAGCAATCCCTAAATCTGGTGTTCCAGCTACTGGCTGGCCAAGTTTAATAGTGTCCGGCAAAGGATATATTTTGTTCTGGGGTGAAATTCAATTGCCAAAATAGCAATCCCCTAAATCTGGTGTCCCAGCACTGGCTGGCCAAGTTTAATAGTGTCCGGCAAAGGATATATTTTGTTCTGGGGTGAAATTCAATTGCCAAATAGCAATCCCTTAAATCTGGTGTTCCAGCAGTAGCTGGCCAAGTTTAATACTGTCCGGCACAGGATAGATTTTTTTTCTGGGGTGAAATTCAATTACCAAAATAGCAATACAGTGGTTTCAGCTGTAGCTGGCCAGGTTTAATACTGTCCAGCAAAGGATATATTTTTTCTAGGGTGAAATTCAATTGCCAAAATAGCAATCCCCTAAATCTGGTGTCCCCGCAATGGCTGGCCAAGTTTAATAGTGTCCGGCAAAGGATATATTTTGTTCTGGGGTGAAATTCAATTGCCAAAATAGCAATCCCCTAAATCTGGGGTTCCAGCTGTGACTGGCCAAGTTTAATACTGTCTGGCACAGAATAGATTTTTTCTGGGGTGAAATTCAATTACCAAAATTGCAATACCATAAATCAGTGGTTTCAGCTGTGGCTGGCCAAGTTTAATAGTGTCCGGCAAAGGATATATTTTGTTCTGGGGTGAAATCAATTGCCAAAATAGCAATCACCTAAATCTGGTGTCCCAGCAGTGGCTGGCCAAGTTTAATAAGTGTCCGGCAAAGGATATATTTTGTTCTGGGGTGAAATTCAATTGCTAAAATAGCAATCCTCTAAATCTGGTGTTCCAGCTGTGGCTGGCCAAGTTTAATACTGTCCGGCACAGGAAAGATTTTTTTCTGTGGTGAAATTCAATTACCAAAATAGCAATACAGTAGTTTCAGCTGTAGCTGGCCAGGTTTAATACTGTCCTGCAAAGGATATATTTTTTTCTGGGGATAAATTCAATTGCCTAAATATCAATCCCCTAAATCTGGTGTACCAGCACTGGCTGGCCAAGTTTAATAGTGTCCGGCAAAGGATATATTTTTCTGGGGTGAAATCAATTGCCAAAATAGCAATCCCCTAAATCTGGTGTACCAGCACTGGCTGGCCAAGTTTAATAGTGTCCGGCAAAGGATATATTTTTCTGGGGTGAAATCAATTGCCAAAATAGCAATCCCCTAAATCTGGTGTCCCAGCAGTGGCTGGCCAAGTTTAATAGTGTCCAGCAAAGGATATATTTTATTCTGGGGTGAAATTCAATTGCTAAAATAGCAATCCTCTAAACCTGGTGTTGTTCCAGCTGTGGCTGGCCAAGTTTAATACTGTCAGGCACAGAATAGATTTTTTTCTGGGGTGAAATTCAATTACCAAAATAGCAATACAGTGGTTTCAGCTGTAGCTAGCCAAATTTAATACTGTCCAGCAAAGGATATATTTTTTCTGGGGTGAAATTCAATTGCCAAAATAGCAATCCCCTAAATCTGGTGTCCCAGCACTGGCTGGCCAAGTTTAATAGTGTCCGGCAAAGGATATATTTTGTTCTGGGGTGAAATTCAATTGCCAAAATAGCAATCCTCTAAATCTGGTGTTCCAGCTGTGGCTGGCCAAGTTTAATACTGTCCGGCACAGGATAGATTTTTCTGGGGTGAAATTCAATTACCAAAATAGCAATACCTAAATCTGGTTTCAGCTGTAGCTGGCCAAGTTTAATACTGTCCAGCAAAGGATATATTTTTTTCTGGGGTGAAATTCAATTGCCAAAATAGCAATCCCCTAAATCTGGTGTCCCAGCACTGGCTGGCCAAGTTTAATAGTGTCCGGCAAAGATATATTTTGTTCTGGGGTGAAATTCAATTGCCAAAATAGCAATCCTCTAAATCTGGTGTTCCAGCTGTGGCTGGCCAAGTTTACTAGTGTCCAGCAAAGGATATTTTTTTTTCTGGGGTGAAATTCAATTGCCAAAATAGCAATACGGTAAATCTGGTGTTCCAGCTGTGACTGGTCAAGTTTAATAGTGTCCGACAAAGGATAGATATTTTTCTGGGGTGAAATTCAATTGCCAAAATAGGAATCCCCTAAATCTGGTGTCCCAGCAGTGGCTGGCCAAGTTTAATAGTGTCCCGTAAATGATAGATTTTTTTCTGGGGTGAAATTCAATTGCCAAATAGCAATCCCTTAAATCTGGTGTTCCAGCTGTGGCTGGCCAAGTTTAATAGTGTCCGTCAAAGTATAGATTTTTTTTCGGGGTGAAATTCAATTGCCAAAATAGCAATACCATAAATCAGTGGTTTCAGCTGTTGCTGGCCAAGTGTAAATCTGTCCGTAAAAGGGTATATTACAGTCAGCAGCGTGTTAGCGTCTAAATACAAGGCCTGATAAATAAATCCTCTATATTTGCACACGCTACTATGCATCACAAGTGTATTTCTTTCTGTAAAAGGATATATTACACTAAGTGTTAAAATATAAGTGCTGAAAGCATAATCCTCTACATTTGCACACACTATTGTGCATCTCATAGTTTCTGTCCGTAAAAGGCTATATTATTCTCATGGTGTAAATACAAGTGCTGATACGGTCATCCTCAATAACTGCACACTCGACCATGCATCCCCAAGTGTATTTCTTTCCGTAAAAGGGTATATTACACTAAGTGTTAAATTACAAGTGCTGAAAGCATAATCCTCTACATTTGCACACACTATTGTGCATCTCCAAGTGTAACTCTGTCCGTAAAAGGATACCTTTCATCCAGGGTGTAAATACTAGGCATACAATTGATATTCCCCTAAATCTGTGGTTACTGCTGTGCCTGTATTAGTGTAATACGGTACATAAATAGATAGTCAGATAGTGTTGGGTGGCTGTAAAAAAAAGGCCTGAATTTGAACTCAATACATTGGGCCAATTAATTTTTTTCTTATTGTGGTGAACGGTAACAATGAGGAAAACATCTAGTAAAGGACGCGGACATGGTCGTGGTGGTGTTAGTGGACCCTCTGGTGCTGGGAGAGGACGTGGCCGTCCTGCCACACAAACTAGTGAACCAACTACCTCAGGTCCCAGTACCCGCCAGAATTTACAGTGATATTTGGTGGGGCCCAATGCCGTTCTCAGGATGGTAAGGCCTGTTCAAGTAAAGGCACAATCAATTGGGTGGCCGACAGTGGATCCAGCACATTCACAACATTATCTCCCACCCAGTCTTCTGCAGAAAGCGCAAAGGTGTTGCCTGAAAACAAACCCATCAGTCTGTCACATCACCCCCAATCATATCAGGGAAACTGTTTGAGCCCCAAGTTATGCAGCAGTCTCTTATGCTGTTTGAAGACTCTGCTGGCAGGGTTTCCCAAGGGAATCCACCTAGCCCTTCCCCAGTGGTGGAAGACAAAGAATGCACTAACGCACAACCACTTATGTTTCCTGATGATGAGGACATGGGAATACCACCTCATCAGAGTCCGCACGTCTCTGATGATGACGAAACACAGGTGCCAACTGCTGTGAAAATGAGGTCAGGGAGGAAGACTGTGTGGAAGACGATGGAGGGGACGATGAGGTCCTAGACCCCACATGGAATGAAGGTCGTGTCACTGACTTTCATAGTTCAGAGGAAGAGGCAGTGGTGAGACCGAGCAAACAGAGTAGCAAAAGAGGGAGCAGGGGACAAAAGCAGAACAGCTGCCGCCAAGAGAGTTCGCCTGCTACTGGCCACCGCCACCAGGGACCGAGCATCGCAAAGGCAGCTTTAAGGAGTTCCCTGGCTTGGCACTTCTTCAAAAAATGTGCTGACGACAAGACCAGAGTGGTTTGCACGCTGTGCCATCAGAGCCTGAAGCGAGGCATTAACGTTCTGAACCTTAGCACAACCTGCATGACCAGGCATCTACATGCAAAGCATGAACTGCAGTGGAGTAAACACCTTAAAAACAAGGAACTCACTAATGCTCCTCCTGCTCCCTCTTCTGCTACTGCCTCGGCCTCTTCCTAAACCTTGGGAAGTTGGGAGGAACATTGGCACCCGCCGCCCAGCAAACAGAGGATGCGCCACCAACACGACCACCTGCGTCACCAAGCATCTCCACCATGTCACACAGCAGCGTTCAGCTCTCCATCTCACAAACCTTGGAGAGAAAGCATAAATTACCACCTAGCCATCCTTGAGCCCTGGGCCTAAATGCCAGCATTTCTAAACTACTGGCCTTTGAAATGCTGTCATTCAGGCTGATGGACACGGACAGCTTCAAACAGCTGATGGCGGTGGCTGTCCCACAGTACGTTTTTCTCAGGCACCACTACTTATCCAAGAGAGCCGTGCCTTCCCTGCGCAAACAAGTATTCGATAAAATCAAATGTGCACTGCGCAACGCCATCTGTGGTAAGGTCCACCTAACCACAGATATGTGGACCAGTAAGCACGGCCAGGGACGCTATATCTCCCTAACTGCACACTGGATAAATGTAGTGGCGTCTGGGCCCCAGGAGAGTTGTTTGGCGCATACCGTTCTGCTGCCAAGGATCGCAGGGCATCATTCTTTGCCTTCTGTTGCCTCCTCCTCCTACTCGGCTTACTCCTCTTTTACCACATGCCCATCCAGTCAGCCACACACCTTCACCATCAACTTCAGCACAGCTCAGGGTAAACGTCAGTAGACCATTCTCATATGTTTGGGGGACAGGCCCCACATCGCGCAGGAGTTATGGCGGGGTATACAACAACAGACCAACGAGTGGTTGCTGCCGGTGAGCCTAAAGCCTGGCCTGGTGGTGTGTCATAATGGGCGAAATCTCGTCGCAGCTCTGAGACTAGCCGGTTTGACGCACATCCCTTGCCTGGCACATGTGCTGAATTTGGTGGTACAGAAGTTCATTCACAACTACCCCGACATGTCAGAGCTGCTGCATAAAGTGCGGGCCGTCACTTCTGGCATTCACATCCTGCCACTGCCCACCTGTCTGCGCTATAGCGTAACCTCGGCCTTCCCGCTCACCCCCTCATATGCAACGTGCCCACCAGGTGGAACTCCCCCTTGCACATGCTGGAGAGACTGTGCGAGCAGCAGCAGGCCATAGTGGAGTTTCAGCTGCAGCACGCATGGGTGAGTCGCACTGCTGAACAGCACCACTTCACCACCAATGACTGGGCCTCCATGCGAGACCTTTGTGCCCATTTGAGTTGTTTCGAGTACTCCACCAACATGGCTAGTGGCGATGATGCCGTTATCAGCGTTACAAGACCACTTCTATGTCTCCTTGAGAAAACACTTAGGGTGATGATGGAAGAGGATGTGGCCCAAGAGGAGGAAGAGGAGGAAGAGGGGTCATTTTTAGCACTTTCAGGCCAGTCTCTTAGAAGTGGCTCAGAGGAAGGTTTTTGGCAACAGCAGAGGCCAGGTAAGAATTTAGCCAGCCAGGGCCCACTATTGGAGGACGAGGAGGATGAGGAGGAGGTGGAGGAGGATGAGGAAGAAGCATGTTCACAGCAGGGTGGCACCCAACGCAGCTCGGGCCCATCACTGGTGCGTGGTTGGGGGGAAACGGAGGACGATGACGCTATGCCCCCCACAGAGGACAGCTTGTCCTTACTTCTGGGCAGCCTGGCACACATGAGTGACTACATGCTGCAGTGCCTGCGCAACAACAGCAGAGTTACCCACATTTTAACGTGTGCGGACTACTGAGTTGCCACTCTGCTGGATCCCCAGAACAAAGACAATGTTCTGCCTCTGAGGGCAGGATTAGCATGGCAGAGATGTGGAAAAGTTTTATCACCACGCCACAGCTAACTGCACCAACACCTGATACGGAACGTGTTAGTAGGAGGCAGCATTTCACTAACATGGTGGAACAGTAGGTGTGAACACCCCTCCATGTACTAACTGATAGTTTGGCCCCATTCAACTTCTGGGTCTCCAAATTGTTCACATGGCCAGAGGTAGCCTTTTATGCCTTGGAGGTGCTGGCCTGCCCGGTGGCTAGCGTTTTGTCTGAACATGTATTAAGCACGGCAGGGGGCGTCATTACTGACAAACAGAGCCGCCTTTCCACAGCCAACGTGGACAAGCTGACATTCATAAAAACGAACCAGGCATGGATCCCACAGGACCTTTCCATCCCTTGTGCAGAATAGACATGTATAACTACCTCCCCTTAACCATATATTCTTGTACTCCAGGGCACTTCTTTATTGAATCCTCTTTTTTTAACTTTACCATTATTTTGCGGGGCAACCCAAAGTTGAATGAACCTCTCCTCCACCTGGGTGCCAGGGGCCTAAATATCTGAAAGTGGCCTTCTCCATTGGTGGGTGAAATGAAGCCTGATTCTCTGCTATGGGACCTCTCTCCTCTGTCTGGGTGTCAGGGGCCTAACTTTCACGTACTTGCTCGCTTTCTTGGTGGCAGAGATTTAACTCTTTTTACTGTCTAATAACCGCCCCATTGTCTGGGTGTCAGGGGCCTATATGTCATTTAATCATTTGTTGTCTTGTCCTTGGTGGGAGATATTAAACTATTTTTACTATCTAATGACCGCCCCATTGTCTGGGTGTCAGGGGCCTAAATTTTGTTTAATTGCTTGCTGTCTTGGTGGCAGACATTTAACTATTTTTGCTGTCTAATGATCGCCCCATTGTGTGGGTGTCAGAGGCCTAGATTTCACGTACTTGCTTGCTGTCTTGGTGGCAGACATTTAACTCTTTTTACTGTCAAGTGACCACCCCATTGTGTGGGTGTCAGGGGCCTATAAGTCATTTAATCATTTGTTGTCTTGGTGGTAGATATTAATTTCTTTTTACTGTCAAATGACCTCTCCTCTGTCTGGGTGTCAGGGGCCTACATAAATGATAATGGCCTGTTCCATTTCAGGTTGACTTATGGCCTGTGTTGCTGTTACGGGTCCGCTCTCCTCTTTGCGGGTGCCATGGCCCTGAGTGAATGAGGCCTGTGGCACTGCAGGCAGACATGAATCCTTTTTGGCTGTGATGAGAACTTCAACTGCCATAGCATTCCCACCTGACGCCACCCCAACCTCCTATTCTACCTCCTCCTCCTCCAAGTTGCCAATTGATATTGGTTAATTTTTATTTATTTTCTTTTATTTTAAAGGGAGTCTTTCACCCCCAAACCCATTTTTCAGCACTCACATCTTCCTGTGCTAAATTGCCTCCCCGGCCCCATTAAAAAGCCTCTTACCCCATTGCTGTACTGCTTACCTATCTTCATAAAATCACTTTTATTGCAGCTGTCAATCACAGCTGAAGGTGCCCAGGGGCGGCATCATAACGGCCAGTGCCCAGGCTGCACACTCATATTCCTAACTGTCCACGGCCCTGTGCACTGGTTTCCCGATTACTGGCACCAGCATCGGGGTATCCTGTGTGCAGGCGCGGGCCCGTACAGCGATACTCCTGTAAGCGCTGCATCGGAGGGCTGTTCAGAGCGGACTGCCGGATCCTCGGCGCAGGCTTGGGATTTGGCCACTTGAGGAGGAGGACAAGCAGAAGACACTGGGTCGCCGTCTGGGTGAAAGAGGGTGTGGACAGTTAGAAAGATGAGCGTGTGGCCTGGGCACCGGCTGTTATAATGCCGCCCCTGGGAACCTTCAACTGTGATTGACAGCTGCAATAAAAGTGATTTTTATGAAGATAGGTAAGTGGTACAACAATGGGATAAGAGGCTTTTTAATGGGGGGGCAATTTAGCACAGGAAGATGTGAGTGCTGAAAAATTGGGTTTGGGGGTGAAAGACTCCCTTTAAGTCATTTCCTTTGCTTGCAGGGGATTTACCTACATTTTCTGCCTTTTGCAGCCCTCTAGCCCTTTCCTGGTCTATTTTACAGCCATTTTAGTGCCCAAAAGTTCGGGTCCCCATTGACTTCAATGGGGTTCGGGGTAAAGTTCGGATTCCCAACCCAAACATTTTTGTATAGTTCGGCTGAACTTCTCAAACCCAAACATCCAGGTGTTCGCTCAACTCTGGTCCGACTTAGACAGTTTTGTCCTGCGCCGCACAGCTAAGTTGGACATGAAGCTGGGTACGGTGGATGTTTTTTTTTTCTGGTGCACTGGCAGCAGGCACAGTTTCATTGTGCCCAGGGATACGGCCTCTGCATGCACCATCAGCATCATGCCTACTTCCCCGTCCCTTAGTGCTCACCTTCTTTATATTAATGGTTTTGTCACTAGATGTGGCGCAGATTGTTTGTCCGCTAAAGACACAGTTTTAGGATGCAGGACAGTATAGTCACAGCAACCCACAGAATATGGACACTATATTAGGCCCAGATTATTAGAATTTGCAATACAGACACTGTTGTCGGATGCAGGGCAGTATATGTCACAGAAATCCACAGAATATGAACACTATATCAGGTCCAGATTATTGGAATTTGTAATACAGACACTGTTTGCAGATGTTCTACAGTATTGGTTACAGAACACCACAGATTATGGACACTATATGTGGCGGAAGATGTACAGTATGTCACTAATAGGTATAAAATAAAAATATCTTGCTGCTGTCAAACACACACAGTAGTCCTTAAAATGACTTTGGGGTCTTTGAGGTCTTTAAAAAGCTTTTGGTCCTTAAAAGGACTTTTTGGTCTTGGAAAAGCTTTCTCAGAATAAAAACTGTGAAACTCGGTCCCTACACTGTCTTTCCCTTCCTACGCTCTGCTCTCCCTGACTATGACTGATCCGAGCATGTGTCATCGGGTGCTATATACCACCCGCTGACATGTTCTGGCCAGCCAATTACTATAATGCCAGCAGCCAACATGGCTACTGGCATTACAGAAAGGGCAGTACTTACCTGCACCTTTATTGTCTGCTTAAAACCCGCGAAACGTGCGGGACAGATATTCGGCCGAGCATGCTCGCTCATCACTACAAAGCACCAAATCGAATTTTTAAGAACTTCACTCATGTATAGCTTCAGGTCCAGGAGAGTATACCTCATAATTTAAAAGTGACTGAAGTGCTTGGAAAGTCTCCTGGATTTTGCCAGCACCTTGTGCAAGCCAGTGTACTTGTTTAGAAAGTGCTGCAGCACTAGGTTGATGACGTGCACGATTGCAGGAAGCATGTGTTATTTCAGCGCAGCCTCGATGTTGTGCCCATTGTCGCTGACCACTATGCCCAGTTGAAGTCGGCGGGGTGACAGATGTTTGCTGCTTGTTGTACTTGAGCAACTGCATGCTGGTGTGGCTACTCTCTCGCAGGAAAATCAGCTTCAACATGGTATCGCAACACCTGGCCTGACACATGTGATAGCAAGGATGGGTCATGTGAATGATCCTGTGCCCTGCTGCAGTCTGAGACGGGAATGTCTCGATGGAGGAGGCTGAAAAGTGCCTGAGTGGGTGCCAGGCCGACAAAATCGCAGGGGGTCAAAATGGCCTTGTTGTCAGGGTGCTGCCTTGCCACTGCCAGAAAAAACATTGACCCAGTGGGTCGTGAAAGATATGTACTGTTCATGACCATAAGAGCTGCTTTAAGTGTCCACCGTGGTGGGAACCTTGCTGCACAACGAGAATTGCATGGAGCAGCACACGTTGTCACCACGTAAGAGTATAGGGATGACAGGGATGGCTTTTTGAGAGAAATAATGTCGGCCAAATAATGTCAGCGAAGATTGAGGCTTGACGCTCTATTTCATGTTAAAACTCACAGGTAGATTGCTGCTATACCATGTGTTTTTCTGCAGTAATCATGTATATTAGTGTTGATCGAGCATGCTCAGCACAGGGCAGTATTCGGCCGAATACCGCATGTGCTCGAGTGCAATGCTCGAGTCTCCTCCCTGAACATTTCTTGGCTGCTGAGCAGCCAATAACCGTGAGGGTAAGTATTGCTCTCACTGTAATGCCGTAGCCATGTTGGTTGCTGCCATTACAGTGATTTGCTGGCTGGATCGCGTCATCGGGTGTTATATAGCACCCAATGACGGGTGTTCGGCTCAGTCTTAATCAGGGAATGCTGTGCTGAGGAACTGACAGACAGTGTAGGGAGTGATATAAGAATATATCAGGTGGGGCTCACAGGCACCTCCCACCTCCCATTGCAAGCATGGTTACATGCTGGAGGTCACTGGTGAGCTGTCTGTGAGTCAGGCCTTACGCTCCCGTAATGCCCAACGGCCCCTGGTATCGCCCATACAGCACAGGTAGGTTGAGTGGTAGGGCCTCGGGCTACTTGAGTGACCTTGCCATGGTGTTCGAGCTTAAGACATGTCCTCCTAGTAGAATGTGTCGAACTAACCTCTCGATTTTATCAGTGTGAGGGCTTAGTATTGCCGCAGAGTGCACCTGCCTTTGCTATGGTTATGTTTTTGATTGTTCTTCACATCCACATTATCGGTTATTGTGGTACTTGTAGTCCGTTGCTGGCATCTTCCATTGTATGCATTTTATGCTGTTGATTGCCCCTAGCAACGGACTACAAGTGCAGGATGTGCTCCCCTATATACATGCACAACTGCATATGGGTTGAGCATATCCTGCTTGTTAAACACCACACCACGTTTTCTAATGGTTTGTATAATATGTTTGGAGGTGTATAAACTCCAATTTAAATGTGCCTGATTTTCATCTACAGGCTACATTCAGGTGCAGCTGGTAGGCTCTGGGCCATATCAGCTGGTTTTGGGTGGGGATCACAGGCACCTCCCACCTCCCATTGCAAGCATGGTTACATGCTGGAGGTTACTGGTGAGCTGTCTGTAAGTCAGGCCCTACGCTCCCGTAATGCCCAACGGCCCCTGGTATAGCCCATACGGCACGGGTAGGTTGAGTGGTAGGGCCTCGGGCTACTTGAGAGGCCTTGCCGTGGTGTTCGAGCTTAAGACATGTCCTCCTAGTAGGATGTGTCGAACTAACCTCTCAATTTTATCAGTGTGAGGGTTTAGTATTGCCGCAGAGTGCTCCTCCCTTTGCTATGTGCTATGGTTATGCTTTTGATTGTTCTCCACATCCACATTATCGTTATTGTATGTAGGATGGTTATTGTGGTACTTGTAGTCCGTTGCTGGCATCTTCCATTGTATGCATTTTTTGCTGTTGATTGCCCCTAGCAACGGACTACAAGTGCAGGATGTGTTCCCCTATATACATGCACAACTGCATATGGGTTGAGCATATCCTGCTTGTTAAACACCACACCACGTTTTCCATACATATTTACCCTAATCTCCAAATAGTAATTAGCAATTTTTCAAAAATTCGATTCACCGGTTAACCGAATTTTCTTGAAAAAATTTGTTTCGATCCAAATATATACGCGAATTTCATAAAAAAATGTCTATTTCCATGCTGTAGAGAGCCTTTATAGTGGTGTAGTACACTGTGCCTTGAGTCCGTATGACATTCAGATAACAGGTGTCGCTCTTAGAATCACTGCACACTTCACTTATTTGGGCAGTCACGGGGCCAAAACTGACCAACTCAAGTGTAAACTAATCAAATGCTCCCCTAGGCCATGCAGTGATAGGAAGGGCACAACGTTCATCCCTTTGGGCATTTCCTGGTTTTGGGTTTCTCCTGCTTTGTGTAAGTTGGGGTGCCCTTGGTGAAGATGAGTTTTGAAGTGCAAGTCAGAGGTCCCAGTGCTTTATAAAACAAGGTGGTACTCTGATAATGCAGATGTTGATGCACACAAGGATGAGGCGGATGTTAGTACAAACAGTTCACTCTACTTTACTAAGGCAATTCAACCCCCTATCAATCACCACACACAACTTTTGAAATAGAAGATGCATAATGCTACTGCATATACAGTGGGCTGCCAGAATACTGCAGAATCAATGCAGCCCAAGCCTGGAAAAGAATCATGGCTGCCTAAGAAGAGTCATGGTTCTTTAGGAGCTCCTGCTCTCCCCACCCACTTACTGATGATCGCCAGTTCCTCTTTAGGGAGGAAACTAAGGAGAAAACTACCAAGCCTTATGATTTAATTTTCTTAAATTTCTGCCCACGTATTAAAGGTGACAGGGAAATTCTCGGACTTCTATTACTCCTGCATGTTCACATGTTATTTAAATTTTAAATAAAGAAAAAAAAAAGAAAAAAAGATTAGAGTAGCATATTTCAGGAGTGTGCCGTTTGTGTTGGAAAGACAGGATTAATGGCTCTCAAAATGCTTAGAATCAAGTGCGGTATTGGCTGCTCATCAAGCCAGATACTTCTGGGGGAGCCTGCCTGGCATTAACAGGCCTCTAGTAGCTACAGACAATGAGAAGACAAAGCTTCAAGATTTCTTGGAGCCCGAAAGAGTTGCGAAGTTCATCAAGATTCAAACTACAGTATAACTACCAGCCCCTGGTCTCTTCGTCAGGGAAAACATCACAAGTTCCAGTCATCATGGAAAAAGCTTAAAATCAATGTTGAAAAATATATGGCATCAGAGGTGTGTGAGGACGCCAGCACGATAGGATGGATATGCCATCCAGGGCAGATTGTATATGTGGGCGACATGCAGAATATAGCCAGGAAACAGATTAAAGAATGGGGACAATTCAATCTGATAATTGACAGCAGTCCTTGTAATGACTTATCTGTGGTTAACCTGCACCAGAAAAGCCTTAATGGGGGGCAATGGACAACTGTTTTTTGACTTTCCACAATTACTCAATAAAGTGTTGCCTAAGACAGGAGAGAATTGGCCAGTATTCTGGTTATTCAAGAACATAGTTGCGATGGAGAAAGCATTCCAAAAAACAATTTCTCTCCACCTGCAGACGAATCCTGTCAAGACTGATGCAAGTGCGGTATCGGCTGTTCATCGTGCCAGATACTTCTGTGGGAACCTGTTATGGTATAACCCGGTATAGTGAGGGTTAATACCGTTCGAGCGATTCCCCTGGCGAAAAGCACAGCAACCCACAACCGCTGGAATCCACCGAACTGGAACCATACGAAGTCCTCCTTTCCTGGAACAGGCAAG
The DNA here is from genome assembly GCA_033119425.1 of Bufotes viridis. Lineage (NCBI taxonomy): Eukaryota > Metazoa > Chordata > Amphibia > Anura > Bufonidae > Bufotes > Bufotes viridis. The sequence continues at coordinate 336,820,468 of CM065593.1, read as the reverse complement.
AGAACGTTCTGACGTAGCAATTCCCCCCAAGTACGAGACGAGGCTCCGTATTAATGGTAAACAGGAATTCTAACTTTATTGAGGGCTACCTGCCCGGTATTTATCCAGGTCTCCCACCTAGTGGACACTCCCCTAGGGGACCAGAAAGAAGACTGCGACACGGGATACAGCAGCCAATCACACACAATGGGACAACATGGGTAATGTAATCATCCCAGGCAGGAGAATACACAATGTATTCTGTCCTGGAGACAATCGAGGACTCATTCAATTATCTCTCAGGACAAAGGGAAATCGCCAATACACACGTGGGGACAATAGGACAGACATCATTATTCAATATATAATGTCCCACCCTTTACAGTACACACAGACATTTAACATATCCCCAGATGGCTTGGATCTGAGCGCTCAATATATCCAAACAGCGCTCAGATGCCACAAACACAGTCAAATCGCCATGGGGTTTAAGTTTAGCATGGGCTGATGAGAGGGCCCATAATCCTGGGGCAAGAGGCTGGCAATCTGTCCCCTCCAAAACCCAGTGGCGCGGTTGGTTTCGCCACACATCTCCCCTTTTCCAAACAGACTAACAGGGTATCTGACCTTCTGCCGGTCAGTGCCCTTGTTAGTCCAGCAGCCCACCCACAAAACAGAAACAGCAGTACAGCCCACCCACAATAAATGGTTACTACACCTGAGCAAGGGATAAACCTGTCCATGTCCATGTGCCTCACTACGGCTGTGTGGGGACTGGTAGACTGCCTGAGTGGGTTGCTGAGTGGGCAGAGACCAGCGGTACTCTGCCCTGGTGCCAGCGCTACCACGGAAGTAGCCTGGTTGGAGCCTGGTTGTTGTAGGGGAGACCGACTGTCTCCCTTTAGATACACAGCTCTGCTGTTGTAGGGAGAGACTGACTGTCTCCCCTTTAGATAGACCACCATGCTGCTGTGGGGAGACCGACTGTCTCCCCTTTGGCTAAATGGCCCTGTTGCTGGAGGACAGGACCGACTGTCCCTACCCCCTGTGCTGTGAGTGCAGAGACCACGGTCCCATCTGCACTGTTGTGGGGCTTACTGTCTCCCCCTGGTGCGTTAAACTGCCGCTGGGGGATGGAGACTGGGCTCCCAATTCCCTGTAAATCACACGGCCGATGGGGAATGGAGACGATGCTCTTCTCTCCCTGCAAAACATACTGCCGCTGGGGAGCAGGACCGACTGTCCCTACTCCCTTAAAATCCGGCTGCCGCTAGGGATCTGGGCCGACTACCCAGCATCCCTGTAGGGCCGGTGGAGAGCTCTCGTGTCCCATCTCTACTGTTGTGGGGCTTACTGTCTCCCCCTGGTATGTTAAGCTGCCGCTGGAGAGAGCAGGTAACAAGCTTCTCTCCCAGACATACTTCCAGCCGCTGGGGAGGGAGACCGACTGTCTCCGCTCCCAACACAGTGTCCTGCTGCTGGGGAAAGGAGACTGGGCTCTCTATTCCCTGCCGGACTCTCTGCCGATGGGGAGGGAGGACAAGGCTCTCCTCTCCCAGTAAGTCACTCTGCTGCTGGGGGCCAGGACCGACTGTCTCTGCCCTCTGTAACTTAGCCTGCCGCTGGGGAGAGGGGGTAACAAGCTCCTCTCCCATACATACTTCCAGCCTCTGGGGAGGGAGACCGTCTGTCTCCGCTCCCAATACAGTGTCCTGCTGCTGGGGAAAGGAGACTGGGCTCTCTATTCCCTGCTGGACACTCTGCCGATGGGAAATGGAGCCTGGGCTCCCAATTCCCTGCACTTGACTCTGCCGCTGGGGACAGGACCGACTGTCTCTGCCCCCTGTAACTCAGCCTGCCGCTGGGGAATGGAGACTGGGCTCCCAATTCCCTGCAGGACCGGTGGAGAGACCTCGGTCCCATCTCCACCGGCCACCTGGGGTTCTTCCCAGTAGACCTCCACAATATCCTCCCAGCTGAAGGGCTCTGGACCTGGGTCTGACACTATGCTCTCTCGCTGAGCCCTCTCACTGGAGTGGAACAGCTGCTGGTAGTCCTGTTCCAGCTCCATCTCCCGGGTCACCAGGTGGACCAGGTCTTGCTCAATTTTGTGAGTGTCGTCCCAGTCATACCTGCTCTCCCGCCACTCAAAGAGGTCCCTGAACTGGGCTTGTGTAGGGCTCCCAAACTCCAGCTCTGAAAAAGTCTCCCATAACAAGCCAGGACCATCAAACTCCTCTCCCTCTGGCATGTCATGCTCGGCTGTCCGGGGTAGGTACCGAGCTTCATACCACCAGAGTGCCTGGTAGGCATCTTCCAGCCACATCTCCCGCCTTACCAGGTGCTTCAGGTCTTCTACCCACTCTTCCAGGAAGGGCATCCGCAGGGCTACTCGCTTCTGCTGTCGCTGCTCGTCCTTGGGGAGCCTCTCGTCCCGCAGATACTCCACAATACCCAGTGCCTGGTACCAGATGCCTTTGCGGACTGCATCTCGGTCATCCATGACACCCTCATCATACTCCACTAGTGGTTCCATACCGGTGCTGTACTGGGACACGCTTTGCCCTCCAATTGTAAAATCCACGGTGCCTTCTGTTGCTGTCCTTCTGGCTGTAGGAACGATCCCGCTGCTTGCCACCAGTTGTTACGGTATAACCCGGTATAGTGAGGGTTAATACCGTTCGAGCGATTCCCCTGGCGAAGAGCACAGCAACCCACAACAGCTGGAATCCACCGAACTGGAACCATACGAAGTCCTCCTTTCCTGGAACAGGCAAGAGAACGTTCTGACGTAGCAATTCCCCCCAAGTACGAGATGAGGCTCCGTATTAATGGTTAAACAGGAATTCTAACTTTATTGAGGGCTACCTGCCCGGTATTTATCCAGGTCTCCCACCTGGTGGACACTCCCCTAGGGGACCAGAAGGAAGACTGCGACACGGGATACAGCAGCCAATCACACACAATGGGACAATACAGACACCCCCAGCATATCCCTCCCCTCTGCCTGTGATACAATTACCCTACATGGGTAATGTAATCATCCCAGGCAGGAGAATACACAATGTCTTCTGTCCTGGAGAAAATCGAGGACTCATTCAATTATCTCTCAGGACAAAGGGAAATCGCCAATACACACGTGGGGACAATAGGACAGACATCATTATTCAATATATAATGTCCCACCCTTTACAGTACACACAGACATTTAACATATCCCCAGATGGCTTGGATCTGAGCGCTCAATATATCCAAACAGCGCTCAGATGCCACAAACACAGTCAAATCGCCATGGGGTTTAAGTTTAGCATGGGCTGATGAGAGGGCCCATAATCCTGGGGCAAGAGGCTGGCAATCTGTCCCCTCCAAAACCCAGTGGCGCGGTTGGTTTCGCCACAGAACTTGCCTGGCATGAACAGGCCTCTTGTAGCTACAGACAATGAGAGGACAAAGCTTCAAGATTGCTTGGAGCCTGGAAGAGTCGCGAAGTTCATAAAGATTCAAACCATAATTGTCAGCCCCTGGTCTCTTCATCAGGGAAAATATCAGGAGTTCCCAGTCATCATGGATGGGAAGGAGGACATCCTGTGGTGCACGGAGATGGAGAAGGTCTTCGGATTTCCCCCACACTATACGGACGCGCTGCTCCCGACAGAAGCTCCTGGGATGATCATGGAGCGTCCCAGTCATTCGGCATCTATTTGCCCCGTTGAAGGATTATTTTGAAAGTGTGTAGAAGCCACACAGGGCCCCCACGCTGCAGATTTATCATGCAGACACTGGATTTTATAATATTACATTATTATATAAAGAGAAAAAAAGAAAAATGAAGCCCCTTCGTCACCCGACACCCACTGATGTCCTCCTCAACCGTCACTGGGTCAGGAGCCTGACCGCTCGCAACACTAGCTCCCACACCACTCTCCTCATCACTACTTGCTTGCCTAGTGGAGGAAGCGGTGGATGTCTCCTCCACATCTTGGCTTGCCAGTAGCTGCTGCTGACTGTCTTCTAATAGCTCGTCCTCACTGTATAGTGGAGCTGAGCCCATAGTATACAATACTTCTCTGGCTGAGGGAAGAGAAAAGGACAGAAGCAGGTTGAGGACAGGTGAGGGCACAGGGCCTGTTCCCGGGCCATGCCAACTAAGGGTTGTGTCTGACGAACCCACCGACTCTTGGCTGGGGGTGACTGATGTCACTTGTAACGAAGTCGAAGATCAAGTCAACCATTAAAGAACCGCTGGGTTGCTGGTCAAGACAAGACCGCCAGCTGACACTGGGAGCTAAGGCCTCTCCCTGCTGCGACGGCCCCTTACCTCTGCCTGCGCCAGAAACAGCATTTAGGCCCTAATTTTTTTAAACTTTTACACAAAAGGCTTTTCAACAGATAAGTGCAATGCTGAATGGAGAATATATTTTTATGTTGCCACTAATACACGGCAAACTGGTCTTTACAATATATCACTTCACCACTGAATGGCAATTAGGCCCTAATTTTTTTCTACTTTTACACAACACGAAAGGCTTTTCAACAGATAAGTGCAACGCTGAACGGCGAATATATATTTTTTTCGCCACTAATGCGCCCCAAACAGGGCTTTACAATATATCACTGCACCACTAAACGACAATTAGGACCTAATTGTTTTCTACTTTTACACAACACAAAAGGATTTTCAACAGATAAGTGCAACGCTAAACGACAAATATATTTTTATTTTGCCCCTAATACACAGCAAACAGGGCTTTAGAATATATCACTGCACCGCTGAACGGCAATTAGGCCCTAATTTTTTTTTACTTTTACACAATACAAAAGGCTTTTCAACAGATAAGTGCAACGCTGAATGGCAAATATATTTTTATTTCACCACTAATACACCGCAAACAGGCTTTAGAATATATCACTGCACCGCTGAACGGCAAGTAGGCCCTAATTTTTTTCTACTTTTACACAACACAAATAGCTTTTCAACAGATAAGTGCAACGCTGAACGGCAAATATGGTTTTGTTTTGCCACAAATACATGGCAAACAGGCCTTTCAATTATATCACTGCACCACACAAGGGCAAATACATTTTTATTTTGCCACTAATACACGGCAAAAAGGGCTTTACAACATATAACTGCACCACACAGGGGCAAATAAGACATACTGTAGAAATATTTTTTTGTAATAAACCCTGTTAATCGCTGTATCAAACAGCACTAACACCCCAATAACAAGAACGGTTTGCTGGAATGACAGAGCTGTATAATGGCAATTTGTATCCCCATTCAGTGCACCAAGGTGTAATAGGATTGTTCCTATCACCCAGGCTGTCACCTCCCCTACTGAACCCTGTTCTACATAAATAATGTGGAATGATTCCTTACCATCCTTTCCATGCACATAAATCATTTTTTTACCACAATCAAGTCTTTCCTATTACTGTCCCTAGATCCTGCAGATCTCTCTCCCTGCACTAAGTACACTGGTAAATGGCAGAATCTAAGATGACTGACGCTAGTTATAGGACTGAGACATCACAGGGCTGGCTGGCTGCTGATTGGCTGCATGCATGGCATTATGGGTGATCCCGCCTTCCCAGAGTTCCTCTGTACATGTCCTCAAAAGTGCAGCAGTCATTTTAGGAAAAAATGCGATTCGCTACCATGAAGCATGAGGAAATTCAGCTTTGATAAGAATCGAATAATTCCTGAAGTTCGGATCGAATTCCACTTCGTCCACTTTGATTCACTTATCTCTATTAGTAATCACTTGAATGAAGGGAATGGCTACGTGTTCAATTGTGTTGTGGATAATTATTGCAATAAATGATGATGACTTTGTAGAAATTAATTTTCATTTTGACAGTAAAGAGTAATTTTCTGTTGATCAATGTCACAATTAATTAAATTCACTTGAATTCAATGCTGGCACTGCATGTTTCTTATTATGGGTACACATGTACATTAAAAAGAGCTTGAGAATTAATACTTGACAATTAAAATCACTTACATGTGCTTACTGAGAATATATTGTAGTCAAGAGTAAATGTAATCAGTGCTTTCCATTAGTGTATACTAAATACACATACAGTATGTTATATACTGTAAAATAAAATAAGGATACACCAAGGTGCCAATCAATCTGAATCAACCTGTCCGTCACCACCATTAAGCCTTCTGCTTATTAGCAGGTCTACTTACCTACTTGTTGGCACTGTGGTCTTAAAATGACAGCTCATGGAGGGTCATGTGACCATTCCTCTCCATGTTCTAGTTCTCATATCCATCCACAGTGTAATTGAATGGAGGCCACTTATAGAGAAGACGTGTTGCATGACCTTCCACCCGCATTCATCTTGGGACCACAGTGCAGGTAAGAGGATGTTCTAAGAAATACAGTTCCAGCAAAAAAAAACTATAGACAAGGTAGTGGGGAAATGTGTATACAAACAAAACTTCCAGCAGTTAATATTTCCCCTAAAATATAACTTTTAATGTTACTAATAAAATGGGGTCAAGCAACACCCCAATTGGTACCTCAAAAATCAACACTCTCAAGAGGAGAATAACATGTAGTCACAGTTGATACTAACAGACCGACACATCATAGGTAAGGTAGTCACCAGTGAAAAATATTTAGGATAGTGTAGATGAACTAACATGATACTGTCCCTAAGATTGACCCTAGGTTAGCCTTATGCCCGGGGACAACTCCTGATGGTGGAGATTCCCGGTCCTCGAACCTGGACTAACGGGCCCTGGTTAATCCCTGACCTACCGATCCGTCAGGCACATAGGAGAATCATCCACAAAAGTGGGAGATGCTAGGCAAGGTGAGGATTAACTAATGTATCACAATAGTTCGTTATACAGTGGTTTAAACAGACACCTCATCCGAGGAGATAACATACATACAATTTGAGGCCCTGTGCTGGGCCTGTTAGTCCAGGCCCGTTAGTCCAGGTTCGAGGACGGGGAATCTCCACCATCAGGAGTTGTCCCCGGGCATAGGGCTAACCTAGGGTCAATCTTAGGGACAGTATCATGTTAGTTTATCTACACTATCCTAAATATTTTTCACTGGTGACCACCTTACCTATGATGTGTCAGTCTGTTAGTATCAACTGTGACTACATGTTATTCTCCTCTTGAGAGTGTTGATTTTTGAGGTACCAATTGGGTTGTTGCTTGACCCCATTTTATTAGTAACATTAAAAGTTATATTTTAAGGGAAATATTCACTGCTGGATGTTCTAAGAAAACATAAATGGCATATTAAACCATTAGATGGTGTAATAAAGTGTAGTACTCGTTGCATGTATGCGCTATTCTCAGCACATGTGTAATATATAGTGGCCATCCCCTTTAAATGGAAACATTTTATGTCATGAGTCTCTTGAGATTACTAATGATGGCAGTGGCTAGATAATTTAAATAAATGTCTAGTCCATAGGTCTTTGGATTCTGCTGTCTACAGGACCTTTTTTGTGCTGGAATTATACCCTTTATTTCACTTTTTAAAATACAGGAGATACTGTAAAACAACACTGCCAGATAGAAAAGTAAGGAAAAAGTCAAAATCATTGTGTGCCACAGGATATGTCTAGTTGGTATTGCATTTCTTAGTTTTCAAAAAGACTAGTAATCCTTTAGAAGTGTTATTATGTTCCATTCTTACTACTGGGCATATTAATAAATACTGACTTGCTGTTACATTTAAAGTCATGAAATTAAACTAGAAAGGGAGATTTCAAGCTATTTTAACACTGCCCTGAGAATATATTTTTTCCATTGTCCCCCTCTCATGTATTTATATGTTTAGCTGCAGGAGCCGACAAATGCTCACCTAAAGACATAAGCCAGCTGCCTGGTCTGGGCAGCAGGCACAGATTCAGACAAAGCAGATGGGCCCAATAGCAGGGAAGATATACTGCCTTCCTCGAAATAAATTATAGTCTGCAACAATAGGTAGACAGTTCTCACACGAGAACTTAGTCTGATCAACCTTGCCTCCATTGTTAGGGTAATAACAGCAGCATATTAGAAAGAGCTCGTATTTTTCGGTAAGGTCAGGCAAACAGTCTTCATCAATAGCAAGCGCCCCTCCTGCAATAGATTTTCAAAATAGGCCAAAGCTTGTAGCAGAATATGTTAGCACTTAGTTTTCCCATTTATCTCTGAACTAGAACTTTCACACCACTGAAGAATTCAAAGAATACTTTCCTCCATTCTACTTTTTTTTTTTTTGCAGACTCCCTTTTAAAACGACAATTAAGATTGATTTTGCAACGAAAATGATGTGAAAACTAACTTTGACAAAATAGATTTTGTGTCTGGAGCACGGCTTTATCCAAAATGAAAGGACTCTTCTAAAAAGCAGTCATACATCTGTTCGGGAGAAATTGATTTTTAACACAAGTGTCAGAACATTCATCTTTAACACAATATAATTAAGTTGTGGATTCCACCAATCATTATGCTTGCCATGTACAAATGTCTACTTCTCTGAATTTGTGGTATCACTTCAAAGAAGTTATGGTTAAGTAAAACACATCTCCATACACGATTCATGAGTAATTACAAAGGACAACTACAGGAAAATGAAGCCATGCATTCACGCCAATCAATGGCAGGTAAATATTTTCATTGCTTCTGACATCTCTTTGATCGGTTGTCGATTGTGGGTTTCTATCCCTTTGTTCCATGAAACATTTGGTATTCATGGACTTTTGCAAATGATCTTGTGACAAAGCAATTCTGCTTTTATTACATAAAAAGGACATTGGGCAGGTTAAGGCTGAATATTTTATTTTTTGAAAAATAGGTCCGTCCATGTCCTCCATTAAAATACATTCATGTCTATGGCGGTCAAAGGAGATGTTGTTCATGATTGCAATCCACCATAGTGTATAGAAGTTATTTTTGCATTTATGACTTGAAAGATTTTTTTAACATAAAAAAAAAAATGGAATAAAAAAAAATTTTAGATTGAAAATTTAACAACCTTCTTTCCCCGCTACGTCCCGTTCACTTCAGATCACTCCGCCTCAGACACCGTTGGTTTTTTTAAACTGACAGACAGCCTATTACCCTCTGTTGAAAAGCCTTTAGTGGCATATATACGTGGAAAAAGAAAAATATTTTCGGCGTTCACTGTTCCATCTTTTTTTAAATATTTGGTTGGAAAATAATCTTGTATTCAGCATGAAGCGCTGCACTTATATGCTGTAAAATCGTTTTTGAATTATTTCATTAGAAAAGAATCTTGTATTCTGCATTAAGCACTGCACTCATATGCATGAAAATCTTTTGTGAATTATTTCGGTGGAAATAAAAATTTCCACCTCCTCCATTAACTTCCTCATCTCTTCATTAATATCGGACACGCTAACTTTACACACACAGCCCAGCTATATAAGTGGTGCCAGCACCACCTAGGAGCGAATAAAGGCAAGTGATACTGCCAACCTGTTAAAGGGAACTACAGCATGATATCACAATACATTTGATATGCCATTTAGCAAGAGTTTAAAGTGCCCACATATAGCACATAGTGGGACACTGCATCAAGATGAATGAGGCGGGGATCAGCCAGGATTTCCACACACCAATGCATGATGCATCAGACTAGATCATCCACGGTGCCACACCAACATTTTGACAAAAGAGACTGGTTTCTACTGGCTACCTGCCTCAGCTACTATTCTGATTACCACACATCTGATGCCAAGTGCTCCTTCTTTCACCCACCATCTTCAGCGAGTATTAGTATTGTCACCCACCTCCACAGTATGTCACCTTGCCACTCTGTGGCTTCCTGTTGCTGCAGCCACCTCCAGACTCTGTCATTGTGCCACTCTGTGGCCTCCTCCTGATGCTGCTGCTGCCGACACCTCCACACTCTGTCATTGTGCCACTCTGTGGCCTACTCATGCTGCTGCCACCTCCAGACTCTGTCACCGTGCCTCTCTGTGGCCTCCTACTGATGCTGCTGCTGCCAACACCTCCACACTCTGTCATTGTTCCACATAATTTTTCTTGAATATATCCAGTGAGTAGTGTTGTTTTCTCTTCTGTATAAGCTACTCATAATGTATCATGCTGCAGCTGGTGCTGCCAAGTCCACACTATGTCACCTTGCTACTCTGTGGCCTACTGATGCTGCCATGTCCACACTATGTCACCTTGCCACTCTGTTGTATGATGCTGCTGCTAACCTGGCCACTCGCTGGCCTCCTCATACTGCTGCCAACTACATACTTTGTGATTGTGCCACTCGGTGGCCTCCTCATACTGCTGCCACCTCCACACTGTCATTGTGCCACTCTGTGGCCTCACAATGCTGCCAACACCTCCACTCTCTGTCATTGTGCCACTCTGTGGCCTCCTCATGCTGCTTCCACCCCAGCACTATGTCATAGGGGCACTCTGTGGACTTCTCATGCTGTTCCCACCCTCACCACTTCATGACTGGGCCACTATTTTGGCTTTTGGCCTGGCTGACATCATCATTTATTTGACATTTCTTCTGATCTGTGAGACGGAAGGAAAAATGAGATGCACAATGGATCCTGTCTGTGTAGCAGCTGTAAGGCCTGTATGGTCCCATCAGAATTGGCTTATGATTTGGTAGCCAAAAGCAGGAGTGGGTACAAAACACAGAAGACATGCAAATATTCCATTCATGTGTCATCTCTGTTTTAGATCCACTCCTGTTTTTATTGCCATTAGCAATACTGAGCAAATGCTGACAGAGTGAAGGTGTATGCTCAACAGACAGGATCCGTTTTTGTGGGTTATTGTTGTGATGGATCAGAGGAAGGGCAAAATAATCAGTGACGTGAACACAAACTTACTGCTCTCCACTCTGTCGGGGGCTCTACTTGTATAAGCGCTTAATAGAACAGGTTCTGTAGACATCTATGTGGAATCAGCTGATGACGGTATAAAAGGAGTGCGCTTCTTCTTGGCGCTAACATCGACCTGTAAGGCTGAGTTCATACTTGAGTTATTTGGTCAGTTTTGGCCCCGTGACTGCCCAAATAAGTGAAGTGTGCAGTGATTCTAAGAGCGAAGCCTGTCATCTGCATATCATACTGACTCACAGTATTATCTCACTACCACAGCAGAATCCCTATGAGTGTTACTGCAAGGCACAGTGTTCTACACCACTATAAAGGATCTCTGCAGCCAGGGAATAGCAGTATTTTAACGTTATTCATCATGAATAAATTCAGATCGAAGCAAATTTTTTGGGGAAAAAATGCCTTCAGCCACATAATCACTTGTTTTTTTCTGTAAGATGAATGCCTAATGTTTGGGGCCTGTACTCCATGGGCCTACAGTAAAATTGTTATCCACTGACCGCCTAATATACCTCCAGTCACATAATCAATTGTTCTTTTCTGTCTAGTGAATGCATAATTTTTTGGGCCTGTACTCAACTGGTCTACAGTCAAATTGTTATCTATTGACCGCCTAATATGCCTCTAGCCACATAATCACTTGTTCTTTTCTGTTAGGTGAATGCCTATTGCCTAATGTCTGGGGCCTGTACTCCACTGGTTTACAGTAAAATTGTTATCCACTGACCACCTAATATACCTTCAGCCAAATAATCACTTGTTCTTTTCTGTCCGGTGAATCCCTAATGTTTGGGGCCTGTAATCCACTGACCTACAGTAAAATTGCTATCCACTGATCGTCTAATATACCTCCAGCCACATAATCACTTCTTCTTTTCTGTCCGGTGAATGCCTAATGTTTGGGGCCTGTACTCCACTGGCCTACAGTAAAATTGTTATCCACTGACCACCTAATATACCTCCAGCCACATAATCACTTGTTCTGTTCTGTCTGGTGAATGCATGATTTTTGGGGCCTGTACTCCACTGGCCTACAGTAAAATTTATATCCAATGACCACCTAATATACCTCCAGCCACATAATCACTTGTTCTTTTCTGTCCGGTGAATGCTCAATGTTTGGGGCCTGTACGCCACTGGCCTACAGTAAAATTGTTATTAAGTGACCACCTAATGTTCCTCCAGCCACATAATCACTTGTTCGTTTATATCCGGTGAATGCCTAATGTTTGGGGCCTGTACGCCACAGTAAAATTGTTATTAAGTGACCACCTAATGTTCCTCCTGCCACATTATCACTTGTTCTTTTATATCCGGTGAATGCCTAATGTTTGGGGCCTGTACTTCACTGGCCTACAGTAAAATTGCTATCCACTGACTGCCTAATATACCTCCAACCACATAATTACTTGTTCTTTTCTGTCTGGTGAATGCATGATTTTTGGGGCCTGTACTCCACTGGCCTACAGTAAAATTTATATCCAATGACCACCTAATATACCTCCAGCTACAAAATCACTTGTTCTTTTATATCCGTGAATGCCTAATGTTTGGGGCCTGTACTCCACTGGCCTACAGTAAAATTGTTATCCACTGACCGTCTAATATACCTCCTGCCACATAATCGCTTGTTCTTTTCTGTAAGGTGAATGCCTAAATTTTGGGGTCCATACTCCCGTAGCCTAAAATAAAATATTTCTATGCTCTAGCAGGGCACATTTTTGAAAGTTTCCCTTTATGATGCATAAAAATGGCCCCTGATTAAAATACATATTTTTTGTGGGAATTTTTGCCATTGATCCCCCTCTGGTATATCACTGTCCATGTTGTGGGACCATTTGTGCACTTCTATTAAGTACTGAAGGTTTTTCAGGTTCGCCTGCCATTAAAATGAATGGGGCCTGCCGCGAACGCGTGGTTAACCCTCTTGCCCAATGGCTGACCGCTGGCTTTTCGGAACTGCTAATCCGCCAACTATGCCATATAAACTGGTGGACTCGGAAGCCTTTAGAAAATTAATGGCCATTGGCACACCTCAATGGAAGGTCCCCGGAAAGAACTATTTCTCCCAGAAGGGCATCCCTGAGCTATATGGCCACGTTCAGTGGCAAGTTAATATATCTCTGGCACATAGTGTCCGTGCCAATATACATCTGATCATATGCGTATGGTCTAGCAAACACAGGCAGGTAAGGTACATAACTTTTACTGCCCACTGGGTGAACTGTCTGATGGCCGTCAAGCATGTAACCCGTGGCACTCGGGTGTATTTGATGTTACCGCCACAGATTGCATGCAGGTCTGCCTCTTCTTCTCCTCCTCCTACTCCATCCTCCGTCTCCTCCTCAGCTGACTCCTCCTTTTCCACTGCTACTGCCTCTTCCGCTGCACCCCCAAGCTCCAAAGAACCTATTCGATGTGCGAGACGTTGCCATGCTGTGCTGTGGCTGTTGTGCCTGAAAGCCAAGAGCCACACTGGAACTGCACTGCTTTCAGCTCTGCGGTCACAGGCCGTTCAGCGGCTAACCCCGCTCAATTTGACAGTTGGTCAAGTGGTGCGCGACAACGGTGCCAATCTTCTGAGCGTGCTAAAACAGGGCAAAATTTCACATGTGCCGTGCATGGCACACTTTCTAAACTTAGTCGTGCAGCGATTCATTGCCAAATACACCGTGGTCCAGGACGTCTTGCGGCAGGCCAGAAAAATCTCTGACCACTTTAGAAGATCTTACACGACCGTGGCTTGCCTTGCTGACGTTCAGCGGCGACACCACTTACCCGTCAGACGTCTGATTTGTGACTACCCGACACGCTGGAACTCCATCTTGTATATGCATGATAGGCTGCCCTAGCAGAAATGTGCCATTAATGACTACCTGTACAGGAGGCAGGACAGGTTCTGGGGAGCTTGGTTTCTTTTCACCACGCCAGTGGCTGCTCATGACATGAGATCACCAAACTGGTCAGTCGCAGCCAGAGCGCCATGAGTGACATCGTACCCTACGCCTTTTTTCTGGAGTGTGCATTGTGTCGTGTCATTGATCAAGCCGTCGAGAAGCAGGAGCTGGAAAATTAGGAAGTCGCAATGCTGAATGAATTCCCAGGGGGGGCTACTTCATATCAGACAAGTCAGCAGGAGTCTTCAGAGGAGGATGGTGGCTGGGGGGAGGAGGAGGAGGAGGAGCAAAAGAACAGGCTTTAAACTTTTCAGGGATCCCTGGTGTTGTCCGTGGCTGGGGGGAGGAGACCGAGGATGACATCCTCCTGGGCAATAAGCAGGAGCCAGGGCACTCCATCGCTTCCAATTTAGTGCAAATATGGGCCTTCATGCTCCAGTGTTTGAAGAGGGACCCCTGTATAAAAAGCATAAAGGTCAAGGACCTGTACTGGATGGCAACGTACTTAGACCCCCGGTACAAACATAAAATGCCACCTTAGATATGAGATCTTTCGTGCAACCAGCCCATTGACAGTCGCCCTCCGGATCCAGCCTCAGGGAACGCCTAGACCGACAGGTGTCCGAGTACATCAGGTTAACGGCCGATGTGGACGCTCTCAGAAAAAAGGAACCCCTAGTCTACTGGGTGTGCAAGCTTGACCTGTGGCCAGAGCTGGCACAATTTGCCATGGAACTTTTGGCTTGCCCCTTATCCAGTGTCCTATCCGAAAGGACGTTCAGCGCAGCAGGGGGGATCGTGACCGATAAGCGCAATCGCCTAGCTCACGACAGTGTGGACTACCTCACATTTCTAAAAATGAATGAGGCATGGATCTCGTAAGAATTCAACACCTATGATGATCACGTGTAACTGAATTTCCTCATGCCAGCCTACACATATCTGCCACCACCCAGGACAAAGAATGGTCCTTGCCTTATGAATATACAGCGGCATAAAAGGCCTTTTCTGTCGGGTGAATGCCTAATTTTTGGGGCCTGTGGGGAGTGATACTTACATTTTGATCCTGTGACTGCCTAATGTACCTCCATCAACAGAATTCAAAGTTCTTTGCTGTAGGGTGAATGCCTATTGGCAAATTTTTGGGGCATGTAGTGGCCGACAGTTACATTTTTATCCTGTGACCGCCTTATGTACCTCCATCAACAGAATTCAAAGTTCTTTGCTGTAGGGTTAATGCCCATGGGATAATTTTTTATGCCTGTAGTGGCTGACAGTAACATTTTTATCCTGTGACCACCTAATGTACCTCTAGCCACAGAATCCAAAGTTCTTTGCTGTCAGGTGAATGCCTGTTGGCTAATTGTTGGGGCCTGTACTGGCTAACAGTTGCATTTTTTATCTCTAGTCACATAATCACACCCCTGTCTCACTCCTCTGCCTCTCATTATGGTGGGAAAGGAACCGCATTCACCATAAGGACCTTCTAATGTCACAGGGTCATTCGACTGTGCCCCCCATCCCGTACTGTGCCCCTCATCCCATATTGTGCCCCCTTATACCCTGCATTATGCCCTCTTACCACACCCTGTGCAGTGCCCCTAGTCATTCCCTGTACTGTGCCCTCTTATACCCTTGGCAGTGTTATCTGGTAACTGTACAGAGGTGTTATCCGGTCAATGTATGGCGTTGGTATCCAATAAGTGGATGACCATAACTGTATCCCTTTTCCTGCCCACGTCACCTTTTTTAGACCTGGCATGAGCGGGAAAAATATGCAGATTGTAGTGCTAAGGACCTTTCTGCCACAATCTGTGTCAGAAATATGCCTAATATAGACGTATTTCTATATAATAAATGACCACCTAATTGTATTATTATTCAGGGGTAGAGCTAATATCTTTATATTATATAGATTCTAGTGTATTATACCTTGCCCTGTATTTCCCAGTAGAAAAATGATCCTTGAGAAACACAGTCCTCAACCCTGACCACCAGGGCCAGATAGCGATCTGTCAGTACATGGCGGCCTTCCATTTCCACCACACTGCTCCGCTGTGTACTGGTGCTTATTCTGACACTAGGTCTGGGTTCACATCCTATTTTTGCCATCCATTTAATGCATACCAAAAATGTATGCGTTAACAGATGCCTCAGACTGATGTCGTACAGTGGACGTCCATTCACCATACAGTTCCATGGTAGAAAATAAATTTAAGTTAACGTATGTATTTTTTTTACTGGACTCTGCAGGATACAAAAACATGGAGAGCTGCATATTTGGATACATCAAACTGATAGGAAATTAAAAAAAATCTAGGATCCAGCAGGGCACACTTTTGACAGTTTTCCTTTAAGACTCATAAAAATGGCCCCTGATTAAAATACATATTTTTGGTGGGAATGTTTGCCAATGATCCCCCTCTGGTATGTCACTGTCCATGTTGTGGGACTATCTGTGCACTCATAGTTTGTGTTTGGTGGCTGAAAATATGACCTAAAGGTTTTTCAGGCTTCGCCTGCTATTAAAGTCAATGGGCGCGATGCGAATTTTGCTGTTCGCGAACATTTGATCTCGAACGCGCATTCGCGTTCGTGAACCGTCCTGGCCGATGTTCGTCCATGACTATATGGAACTTCTAAAAATCAACTAGCCAGCGAAATGCCCATAGCTGTGAATGAAGAGATGGCCGTACATGTGTAGCTTGCTTTCCAATTACAGTTGAGTGGGCCTCATTCTTGACATAGGAACAGGTCCTAGGATGGGAGCCACAACTATTGAACATTTATGGATATTCTATCGTAATTTGCCATAAATGTCTGGATGGGAATATTGCTTTTATAAAGGTTGTTTTCAGCAGCCTGTTAATCAAGGGTTGGGTCACTAGAAGGGCTTTATGGCCTTTTTAGGATTTTATTATGTTACAAATACATTCCCTTTCCAGGCTATGTCTTCTCCCTTAACATCTAGTTATTAAAGAAAAATTTGTACTTAGGTTAATATACAAAAATCATTTTATCAATAGGCACATAAATAATATTTGTTTAAATAATGTATTCTTTTCTACACATTATCACACATATCCATTGCATACATACTCAAAGTTCATATAAGACGCTGACAGACATACCTAAAAGCAAATTGTTTATAGTGTACTGCAATTTTACAAGGGATGATAGTTTGGTCACACATGGCTGTGCTAATCATCATCCCTTGACAAGCCTTCATCCCTCTGGGCCTCTTGACTAATTGCTTCCATTGTGTGTTGAGAGTCTTATGGGAGAAGCTAGAATAATTCCCTGGCTAAAACAAAAGTAGTAAAAGGAAAATCTCAATACTTTTTGAAAGGATACAGTTCTTTTCACCCAATAATAAAGGATTGCATTAGTGCAGAATATTGCTCATGCTGTTTAAAACTGGCTTTGAATAGAGAGAAATGAATGGCTTTGCTTTCTTGTCTGAAAGTGAAGTTTATTTTTAAATGTATTTTTCTGAATCACAGTGATATGACATTGGATGTATCTTCAAATATACATTAAGATTTTCTATTTAAGCACCATATGTGCAGCCAGGATTTCAGTTTTTTTTTTTTTTTAATTCTAATCTTTACCTGTATGAATGTTTATTGAAATATAATAACTAGTAGAGATGAGCAAATTCATTAAATTTCACCATTTATGGTGAAATTATAATACTGAACAATAAGACTAGAGTTAAACGTGATAAAGTCCTTTTACTAAGTACAATGTAGAACTTGAAATAGATATAGTAGCAGCAGGCTTTAGTGCAATTCTTCTCTGGCACCAATAAGGATATGAAGGCAGGTTGGTTGGTAGTGATTCAGCACATAGGTGATACTGGCTTAGGTGATAATCACCAGTGGTTATTTGATGATGGGTAGCTTAGCTGTAGTCCCTCACCTTACAACAGTGTCTGTAGATGCAGAAGTAGCAGGCCACTCTTCTGTCTGGACTCTCAAAGCTTCAGTTGAGGATAAATGGAGGATTTCTGAAGAATCTGTGACAGCAGCAGGAGCACAGCAAGTTGCTTCCTCTCCGTACTGTAGATTCTGAGCAACTTTCCCCCCTGTCAGCAAGCAGAACCAGTCTATTCCTACAAAGAGGGGAGGACCAGGGTTGTTAACTCTGTTCCTGACTAGTGATGAGTGGCAGGTGCCATATTCGATTTCGACGAAATTCGCGAATATTCGAATGAATATTTGTTTCATATTCGTCGAAATCGAATATTCGTCATTATTCTAGTTACCGCGATTAATATGCGATTTAAATAATCGCGTATTGCGATTTTAACTTAAGGCTACTTTCCTATTGGTTTCATATCTAGAATTATAGCGAAGATGACGGATATGACGAATGTATTCGTCATATTCCTCAAAACGAAGATAACGAATGTTATAGTAATTTCCCTTACCCCGCGCTCCCAAGCACGTGTATCAGCTCTTTTGTGTAAGGAAAGGCCGCACTATTCCAGTAATGCTTTAAGATGTTTCATGGTTGAGATCTGTAGAGAGACTGCCCTCTCAGACCCTTTCTTTATTTACATAGACCAAGGGATAACAAATAGGAAGTGGGCAGGCCCAACACCTGACCACTCCCTTCAGGTACAGTACAGACATACAGGAAGTGATGACACACACACCCACAGAAAGAATACCACAACATGTCTCCCAGTCACCACTAGGGGGAGTCTTGTTCAGCACCGATCAGTGATCAATGCTCAACAAGGCTCACCAGGATTCTCATGTGGGCCTACTTATAGAAACAGCGTCACCATCTCCAGCGGTTGATCAGGCACACTGGAAATAACGAATGCACGTTCCTTTCCGTATATTGTTCTCTTAATAAATGCATACACGCCAAGAAAACACTGCTTGCCGCGTCTCTATATCCGCAGCAAGATATCCACTTCCAGTGGTTTACACACTGAGAGACACGATGACAATATTAGAAAACACATCATAATAATTTCCACAACAGTCCCTCCTCTTTGTCATATGCTGCTCAGTGTCCCTCGATGATTATTCCTCAGCATCTGGTTGATGGTTTGGTCTTCAGGGCATCTCGTACTCGGTTGGTTATACATCAGGCATATAGAATTAATGGAAACGAAAAAACATAAGTACATGCCCGGATCCAATGGAAAACCAAGGAGCCCTAAAACCTCCCAATCAGCTGCAATGTAAGATTCCGGGACCAGCTTTACCAGGACACATGACCCTCTGACATTAGGGGAAATTACCTTATAAATGGCTAACCCGCATAGGAAATAGTACAGACCTGTCAACTCCAAACAAGAACTTCTGACAGTCACGGGCCTCCAGTAATGACTGCCTCACAACTGGAGGACCCCACCAACCTATCTCCTTTACCTCATCTGCGGGCTGCCTAGCTGCCGGACACCCATACAGGATTAACAAACAAGGAGCCGGAGCTACTATTAAACCTATATCTGATATTACCCTCTAGGATGTGCTACTAACAAATGTCTTCTTGTGGCCCTTGCCAATTTGAGGTGCCTTCCCTTCCTAAGAATGAAAGTAAACAAGTAAACAAAAGTGATACTCCTCATCCTTTGACGTAGTTGAACAGCTTCTTGCAGTGACTGGTCTGGATCCAGTTGTCTCGTCCCTCAGACTTCAGAGAGGTTGGCATCCTCAGCAGCACCTGGAATGGCCCAAGATATCCCGGCTCTAGTCCTGTCTTTGGATGTTTCTTTAGCACGACCCAATCACCTGGTTAACTAGAAAGAACACTGGTTATTGAGTCTGGGTCTGGGAGAGACTCCGAACCCAGTGGTGGACATTGAAAGGGCTACAGCAGAACATTCAGGCCATGGGTCAGCTGTGATTTCTCCTAGCAAAAATCTGACCCAACTACTGTCAAAGAAAAGGCAGTCGTGATGGTTCTTGAGAAAATTGACAGTTAATAGGTTAGAATGGTTAGTAAAAAGTTTGAAAATGGGTGTTTTCTACCCACTTTCCCCTCTTCTCATCGTCCTTAAAACCAGGACGAAGAGAAGCTGGGTTCAACATGGTGCATCATCTCAAGGTTAGATGGAGAGATGAGGGAGGGATGAGAGAGAGAGAGAGAGATGAGAGAGAGTATTGGAGTCCGTAGTGTTAGTTGGACGGGAGTACATGATAGTGATAGTTCACACTGTCTGGGACTTTTGAATGCCCTGTTGCTGGAGCTCGATGAATTTGTGCAGCCACAGTTCTGCCTTCTGGAGGGAACCATGGCTTTGGAGTCTAGTGGAGAATTCTCGGACGAACTTTTCCCCAAATCCAGACCTCAAAAGTCCCCATCTTTGGGGATGGTTCACTCTGAACCTACAGTCCATTGGTGCCAATCTTTGAGGGGCTTAACAACTTCCTCCTCCATAGATGGATTTCATGTGCTGCTTGGCTGTTCTATACTCAGAAGTGGTACCCTTCTGGTCCCTAATTTTCCCTATACCCAATGCTCGAGCCTTCTAAAAGTAGGTGCGTCCACCTACAGTGTCCCGCGACACACGCCTGGACGGCTGCTACCCCCTTCGTTCGCCTCTGAGTTGCCCTAGGATTTCTGGCACCGACACACGGACTCCGTTCATCCTAGTTAGACCTCAGGAAAAGGACTAGCAGCGTGAGGAATGGGGCTCTTGCCGACACACGGCAGCCCGGGGCTCGCACCGACACACGGTGGCCCTCTGAGTCTCCTAATGAGATATACCAGCCTCAGTTTTGGCTCTGAATAGTGACCTGACCACAGGATAGGGCTTCCAATTGCACACAGCTATTGGTATGCCCGGGTGATATATACCACCTTGTCTCCTTAAAAAAGCTCATCAACTCACTTTCCTTTGCCTATATGATCCTATATAGTCAAGCTTTACAGCACACAAAGCCCTTTTTTTGCAGTGACTGATCAAAAACCTCTCGCTCAGCAGCAACCCTTGAATTCAGACAGTAGTTCCCACACAATATCACGAGACCCCCAGTAACTAACGTAAAAATCCCAGATTGAATGCTGCTTCCTATTAAAGGAACATGCAATCTGTTAAAAAAAATATATAAAAAATCATTAAGCTTGCTGCTAAGGAGAATAATGTACCAAACGTTAAAAAATATGCAAACTGGTGCACAATCAGAATGCGTAAAAGAAAATACGCCCTGATTACCACCAGCCACATTCCGGAGGGTGTGATTGTCCCCATATCCAATCCTCACCATCACATTTGTCTCACAATAGCAGCTACTTTCTTAAACTACAGTGCAGGCCTCTGGGGGAAAAAACAAAACAGCAAAAATTAAATTTAGAATTTAGCATACCTGACTGCACATTACATAATTAAATTTAGAGGCTTTTCCCTTAAAAATTGAAAAACAAAAACAATATAGAAAGGTCCTCTAATATCTGGTTATTGCCTGCGGGAAAAATAAAGTTAAAACCGCACATCTCCAGGTTCTTCTGTAAATCTCTAAGTTTCCCTGAAAGACAAAACTAGTAAAACATTAATAACACAGACAAAATCTTATCAAGAGACGTCACATTGGAACAGAACCTTTGGAGCAGATACATTGGAGTGGATATCTTGTATAGGACTGAATTAACACATCAATGCCCTGGAGGGTTCACCTGAAACCATAACACTGGCAGGAGAACTTCTTCCCACCCAGTCATTGAAATGCTAATTCGCCCAGCCCCAAACCAACTTCAGATTCATTTTACCAAAGAAGCAGGATTTAACATCACAAGGTCCCACAAAACCGGTTTCAATTGAAAAGAAAAAGTAAATTCAGGTCTCACACAAAATTAGAAACTCTGCTGAATTCCAATAAGCGATCTCTTTCCTCTCTAAGTTTCACATTTTCACATTTTAACCGTTCATACTGGGATTTAAAATCTGCTTCCTGGATCCATGACCTTGGCTGTCCATAGCTTCTGTGCCTTTGCAAAGAACCATGTCTGGGACCATCCCCCACCTTGCTGAATAAACCACCTTACTTCTGGGAGTGGTTCTGGGGTACTTAACATACCTCTGTCTGTTGCCATTAGTTACCGCACAGTACCTTGCAATGTGCCCAAATCCCCTGCATGCAAAACAACGAATATCCTGTCTCCCTGCACAAAACCTTCTCTGGGCACATGGTGACCTGCCTTGCTGAACAACATTAATCATCCTAGCATGACTAGATCCCACAATACTATCTGACTTAAGTCCACTTACCACAGATTTACCTGAGGAATCGTCTGTCTCCGGATCAATACTTCCAACTCCAGGGTCAGATAAAGTGTCCATCCCTGAGTCGGCTTCAGAATCTGATTGAACTTCCTCAGACTTCTCCATACTTACCGCCAATATTTTCTCTGTAACCCCAGAACCATTGCTCTCTAACGGTTCCTTCAATGCCTCTGGCTGCACTAAGCACTGAGACTGTTCAGCTTCTGTCCTCCTGCAGAGGGCAGACAATTCCCTCACAGCACACTGCGCATGCGCCAGGCTCTCAGACAACTGTTCATTCTCCCTACGTAGCTCAGAATTACACCTCACAGTACATTCATAATTAGCGCTAGCTTCAGCTGCCTTCTGGACAAGAGTTTTCAATTTAACAATTTCCACTTTTAAATTTTCCACTTCTCCCTCCAAGCTCAACTTCAGCCGACAAGACTCCTGATATTTATCCGCTTATCCACCCAGCAGCAAATATCAGAGCATACTCTGCCTTCACGCTTGCGCCATTTTCTGGTACCGATCAGGTTTGCTACACAATTCTGAGCCTGCCGCCATGGATCAGTAGATCCCTGCATAGCTTGAACAATGGCCTCCGTGTTTTTCACTTTTGTTACTTCTTTAAAAATTCCTTCCATGATATACGTACAAAACACCACAATTGTTACTACAAAAATATACTGTTATCGATCTCTGACTTGTCCCAATACTTCCAGCACAGAACTACAGAGCAAAATCAAACTGTACATACAAAGGCTACAGAGAGAGAAAATAACTATTCTGCACAAAACTGACATTCGAGGCAAAAACAAACAAATCGCTTTCCATAGACACCAAAACTAAAATGTGAACCAGCTCAAACTAAAATGAATTCCTTGGTAAAACCTGCAGCACTAACTCTAACCAAGATGTCTGCCAAACGCACATACTTTTCCCACAAAGCAAATCAAAGATGGCCGACAAACCGCATGGCATGGTCTTACACAGAGGAAATCAAAGATGGCCGACAAACCACATGCGTGGACACACAATGAAAGATAAGATGGTGTCTCCAAAATCTAGCAATCTCTAAATGCTGTCTCTCCTGTACAAACACTAAAACAGAATGTTTCCTCTACAAACCAGAATCACCTCTTACAAAATCACACTGCCATAAAAGTTACACAAAAACAGAGAAGTTACAACAAAACAATTGGTCAGCACACACATCACAATCTGACTATACAATCTCTTTACAATCAACTCAGATCCACCAAAAACTACAGAAAGAAAAAGCACTTACCTTGTCCTTACACAAAGAGCGAAAATGTTCTTTTACCAAGCAGAGATTTCCTCTGACGCAGCAGACAAAGTTACACCTTACTCTCTCCTTTTATCTGCTGTGCAGAGTAGAAAAATCAGTTGATTGTACCTAGCTCGCCATCTGTTATAGTAATTTTCCTTACCCCGCGCTCCCAAGCACGTGTATCAGCTCTTTGTGTAAGGAAAGGCCGCACTATTCCAGTAATGCGTTAAGATGTTTCATGGTTGAGATCTGTAGAGAGACTGCCCTCTCAGACCCTTTCTTTATTTACATAGACCAAGGGATAACAAATAGGAAGTGGGCGGGCCCAACACCTGACCACTCCCTTCAGGTACAGTACAGACATACAGGAAGTGATGACACACACACCCACAGAAAGAATACCACAACATGTCTCCCAGTCACCACTAGGGGAGTCTTGTTCAGCACCGATCAGTGATCAATGCTCAACAAGGCTCACCAGGATTCTCATGTGGGCCTACTTATAGGAACAGCGTCACCATCTCCAGCGGTTGATCAGGCACACTGGAAATAACGAATGCACGTTCCTTTCCGTATATTGTTCTCTTAATAAATGCATACACGCAAGCCAACAAATCCGCCCTTTGGGCGGGGGGCCCCAGCCGGCATCTATCCATTCGCCAAGAAAACACTGCTTGCTGCGTCTCTATATCCGCAGCAAGATATCCACTTCCAGTGGTTTACACACTGAGAGACACGATGACAATATTAGAAAACACATCATAATAACTTCCACAACACAAAGTATTCTACATCTTCGTTTTAGCTACCTATTCGTCAACTTCGCTAATTCTAGCAATCAAATAGGAAGGTTGACTATAGAGACAACTGTGTTTAATTCGCTATGCGATTATTTATATATATTTTTTTAATAAATAGAATAATTATAATAATTATATCAAGTAAGTAATATAATTATTCTATTAAAAAAAAAAATCGCATAGCGAATTTAACACAGCTGTCTCTATAGTCAACCTTCCTATTTGATTGCTAGAATTAGCGAGGTTGACGAATAGGTTGCTAAAACGTAAGATGTAGAATACTGCGTTATCTTCGTTTTGAGGAATATGACGTATACATTCGTCATATTCGCTATTCGCTAATTCTACCAAGCCAACCATAAGTTCCTTGCTCATGGAGCGTCCCCATCACCATGGGAACATCTCCATATACTAAAATGTACTGTCGGATTTGAGGAATTACGTTGAAATCGCAATGCGATTAATTCAAGTTATATTAATCGCATTGCGATTTCAACTTAGAGCTGGTTATAATGGGTCAGCTTGCTAGAATGAACGAAGTTAAAGAATATGGAATATAGCAGCACTGCTAAGTTGAATTCGCAATGCGATTAATTTAACTGGAAGTAATCGCATTGTGATTTCAACTTAGCACTGCTAGTGCTATATTCCATATTCAGCTAATTCTAGCCTATGTAAGATAGCAGTGCACTGCTAGTTGAAATCGCAATGCGATTACTTCAAGTTAAATTAATCGCATTGCGAATTCAACTTAGCAGTGCTGCTATATTCCATATTCGTTAACTCGTTCATTCTAGCAAGCTGACCCATTATAAACCCAAATATGGTATGAGGAGGGCACTATCATTTAGGTATATGGAAATATTTGCTAGAAAGCTATTACATGCATGAATTCATAGGCAATAAAAATATATATATATATAGTTAAAATAAAAACAAAATACAAAACAGTAAAATGACTCACTGTTGGGGTCAATATACACTGTAGGTTGTGGCATCTGAAGTGTTCAGAATGTCCAATAAATTGAAAGCATTCAGGTAACGTGAGAAACATATGTCCCAATATTTAGAACTAATGGTAAAGACCCTCCGCCATTAGTTCTAAATATCGGGACATATATATTTTTTACGTCACCTGACTGTTTCAATCTACTGAAGACAATTTGGAATATTTCAGGTGCCACAAACACCCATACAGTGTATATTGATCCCCAACAGTGGGGTCCGTTTTGCTGTTTTTGTTTTTTGTTTTTTTTTTTATTATTATATATATATATATATATTTTTATTGCCTATGAATTCATGTATGTAATGGTTTTCTAATAAATATTTCCATATACCTTAATGATTGAGTGCCCCTCCTCATACCATATTCCAGTCATTATCCTTTTATTGTGCCTGAGGGCGGCACTTGGAGGAGTGCACCTATTCCAATAGATATAGTTGGTGAGCCGTTATTACCAATTGTTTACCATTATAAACCCAGCTCTAAGTTGAAATCGCAATGCGATTAATATAACTTGAATTAATCGCATTGCGATTTCAACGTAATTCCTCAAATCCGACAGTACATTTTAGTATATGGAGACGTTCCCATAGATGGGGACGCTCCATGAGCACGGAAGTCGGCAGAAGCGGCAATGGGCACTGACTAGAGCAGCCAGGAAGCCAGGAATCCTCGAATATTCGTGCTCAACACTATTCCTGACATCCTTTGCCAAACATTCCTTGCTGATAATAATGAAATTCAATAAACAACTATATACAAGGTCTGGGGGTCTGAAGTACTACACATACATAACAATCTCTTTTAACAAAGCTATTACCAGCCCTGTACTTTACATGAATCCAGATACCTCTACATTCACTGCTTGGAGCTATATGGTTAGATTTTATTGAGAAACTTGGAGGCTATACTAAATTTTTAATTGCATGCAATTCCAAAAGTGTTATGATCCAGTTACTGGTTTAAAAATTTAGAATATTTATTTGTGGGACAACC
>CM065593.1:336776098-336793912 GCA_033119425.1 Bufotes viridis | reverse complement strand
CTCAGGCTCCCTGCTCCCTCCACCGCTGCTGCCTCGGCTTCCGCCTCGAGAGGAATGTTGCCACCTGCCGAGCAGCAAACACAGGATGTGCCACCGACACCACCACCACCACCGCCACCGTCACCTTGCGTCTCCACTATTTCACACAGCAGCGTTCAGCTCTCCATCTCTCAAACCTTTGAGAGGAAGCGCAAATTCCCACCTAGTCACCCTCGAGCCCTTGGCCTGAATGCCAGCATTTCTAAACTACTGGCCTTTGAAATGCTGTCATTCCGGCTGGTGGACACAGACAGCTTCAAACAGCTGATGGCCATGGCTGTCCCCCAGTATGTGGTTCCCAGCCGCCACTACTTCTCCAAGACAGCCGTGCCTTCCCTGCACATGCAAGTGTCCGATAAAATCAAGTGTGCACTGTGCAACGCCATTTGTGCCAAGGTCCACCTAACCACAGATACGTGGACCAGTAAGCACGGCCAAGGACGCTATATCTCACTAACTGCACACTGGGTGAATGTAGTGACGGCTGGGCCCCAGGCGGAGAATTCCTTGGCGCACGTCCTTCTGCCACCTAGGATCGCAGGGCATCATTCTCTGCCTCCTGTAGCCTCCTCCTCCTACTCGGCTTTCTCCTCCTCCTCTGCTTCCACCAGCTCCTCCTGTCAGCCACACACCTTCACCACCAACTTCAGCACAGCCTGGGGTAAACGTCAGCAGGCCATTCTGAAACTCTTATGTTTGGGGGACAGGCCCCACACCGCGCAGGAGTTGTGGCGGGGTATTGAACAACAGACGGACGAGTGGTTGCTGCCGGTGGGCCTCAAGCCAGGCCTGGTGGTATGCGATAATGGGCGAAATCTCGTGGCAGCTCTGGGACTAGCCGGTTTGACGACATCCCTTGCCTGGCGCATGTGCTGAATTTGGTGGTGCAGAGGTTCATTCACCACTACCCCAACATGTCAGAGCTGCTGCATAAAGTGCGGGCCGCCTGTGCGCGCTCCGGCGTTCACATCCTGCCGCTGCTCGCCTGTCTGCGCTACAGCGGAACTTCGGCCTTCCCGCTCACCGCCTCATATGCGACGTGCCCACCCGGTGGAACTCCACCTTGCACATGCTGGAGAGACTGTGCGAGCAGCAGCAGGCCATAGTGGAGTTTCAGCTGCAGCACTCTCGGCCAGTCGTACTGCGGAACGGCACCACTTCACCACCAATGATTGGGCCTCCATGCGAGACCTGTGTGCCCTGCTGCACTGCTTTGAGTACTCCACCAACATGGTCAGTGGCGATGACACTGTTATCAGCATTACAATACCAATTCTATGTCTCCTAGAGAAAACGCTTAGGGCAATGATGGAAGAGGAGGTGGCCCAGGTGGAGGAGGAGGAGGAGGAGGAGGAGGGCTCGCTTCTAAGACTTTCAGGCCAGTCTGTTAGAAGTAGCTCAGAGGGAGGTTTTTTGAAGCAGCAGAGGGCAGGTTCACAAGTCGCCAGCCAAGGCACTCTAATGGAGGACGAGGAGGATGAGGAGGAGGTGGAGGAGGACGAGGATGAAGCAGGTTCACAGCAGGGTGGCAGCCCACACAGCTCAGGCCCATCACTAGTGCGTGGCTGGGGGGATACGGTGGACGATGACGATACGCCTCCCACAGAGGACAGCTTGTCCTTATCTCTGGGGAGCCTGGCACACATGAGCGATTACATGCTGCAGTGCCTGCGCAACGACAGCAGAGTTGCCCACATTTTAACGTGTGCTGACTACTGGGTGGCCACCCTGCTGGATCCCCGGTACAAAGACAATGTGCCCACTTTACTTCCTGCACTGGAGCGTGATAGGAAGATGCGCGAGTACAAGCGCACGCTGGTAGACGCGCTCCTGAGAGCATTCCCAACTGTCACAGGGGAACAGGTGGAAGGCCAAGGCCAAGGCAGAGGAGGAGCTAGAGGTCGCCCAGTATCACGGCCAGCTCCTCTGAGGGCAGGGTTAGCATGGTAGAAATGTGGACAAGTTTTGTCTCCACGCCACAGCTAACTGCCCCACCACCTGATACGGAACGTGTTAGCAGGAGGCAGCATTTCACTAACATGGTTGAACAGTATGTCTGCACACCCCTCAACGTACTGACGGACGGTTCGGCCCCATTCAACTTCTGGGTTTCAAAATTGTCCACGTGGCCAGAGTTAGCATGTTATGCCTTGGAGGTGCTTTCCTGCCCGGCGGCCAGCGTTTTATCAGAACGCGTATTCAGCACGGCGGGGGGCGTCATTACTGACAAGCGCAGCCGCCTGTCCACAGCCAATGTGGACAAGCTGGCGTTCATAAAGATGAACCAGGCATGGATCCCACAGGACCTGTCCCTCCCTTGTGCAGAGTAGTCCTTAATAACTGCCTAAAACATGTCTTGTTGTACTACGGGCCACTTCTTTATTTAATACAAATTTTATGTAACCCACAGTTGAATGAAACTCTCCTCTGTCTGGGCGCCAGGGCCTAACTAGATGAAAGTGGGCTTTTAAACTATCGGGTGACATAAAGCCATAACCTCTGCCATGCTACCTCTGTCCTCTGTCTGGGTGCTGAGGCCTAAGTCAAATAAAGCGGTCTTCTGCTGTGCTGGGGGATATGAAGCTAATCTCTGACCTCTCTCCTCTGTCTGGGTCCAAAGGCCTAAGTCACTGAAAGAGGCCTTCTCCTGTGGTGTGTGATATGATGCCTGAATTTGTGCTGTGGGACCTCTCTCCTCTTCCTGGGTGCAGGGGTCAAAGTATCTAAAAGTGTCCTTCTCTTGCGGTGGTTTATATGATGCCTGAATATGTGCTGTAGGGCCTCTCTCTCTGTTTGGGTGAAGGGGTCAAAGTAACTAAATGGTGGCCTGCTCCTGTGGTTGTTGATATGATGCCTGATTCTCTGCTGTGGACCTCTCTCTCTGTCTGGGTGAAGGGGTCAAAGTAACTAAATGGTGGCCTACTCCTGTGGTGGTTGATATGATGCCTGAATATGTGCTGTGTGGCCTCTCTCCTCTGTCTGGGTGAAGGGGTCAAAGTAACTAAATGGTGGCCTACTCCTGTGGTGGTTGATATGATGCCTGATTCTCTGCTGTGGGGCCTCTCTCCTCTGTCTGGGTGAAGGGTCAAAGTAACTAAATGGTGGCCTACTCCTGTGGTGGTTTATATGATGCCTGATTCTCTGCTGTGGGGCCTCTCCTCTGTCTGGGTGAAGGGTCAAAGTAACTAAATGGTGGCCTACTCCTGTGGTGGTTGATATGATGCCTGAATATGTGCTGTGTGGCCTCTCTCCTCTGTCTGGGTGAAGGGGTCAAAGTAACTAAATGGTGGCTCTCTGTAATTCATTTGCAGCACTTTCAGAATGCAAGAGCAACATGGAGGATGGCTCAGGCACAGTGGGCGAGGAACAATCATTTCCTATGCCTAAGGTATGCAAGACTACTGACAAAGACAAAAAGAATATAGTGAGTACTAATAGTAAGCAGCTATTGGTAGGCGATTCTCCTGTGGTGTGTGATATGATGCCTGAATTTGTGCTGTGGGACCTCTCTCCTCTTCCTGGGTGCAGGGGTCAAAGTATCTAAAAGTGTCCTTCTCTTGCGGTGGTTTATATGATGCCTGAATATGTGCTGTGGGGCTCTCTCCTCTGTTTGGGTGAAGGGGTCAAAGTAACTAAATGGTGGCCTACTCCTGTGGTTGTTGATATGATGCCTGATTCTCTGCTGTGGGACCTCTCTCCTCTGTCTGGGTGAAGGGGTCAAAGTAACTAAATGGTGGCCTACTCCTGTGGTGGTTGATATGATGCCTGAATATGTGCTGTGTGGCCTCTCTCCTCTGTCTGGGTGAAGGGGTCAAAGTAACTAAATGGTGGCCTACTCCTGTGGTGGTTGATATGATGCCTGATTCTCTGCTGTGGGGCCTCTCTCCTCTGTCTGGGTGAAGGGGTCAAAGTAACTAAATGGTGGCCTACTCCTGTGGTGGTTGATATGATGCCTGATTCTCTGCTGTGGGGCCTCTCTTCTCTGTCTGGGTGAAGGGGTCAAAGTAACTAAATGGTGGCCTACTCCTGTGGTGGTTGATATGATGCCTGAATATGTGCTGTGTGGCCTCTCTCCTCTGTCTGGGTGAAGGGGTCAAAGTAACTAAATGGTGGCTCTCTGTAATTCATTTGCAGCACTTTCAGAATGCAAGAGCAACATGGAGGATGGCTCAGGCACAGTGGGCGAGGAACAATCATTTCCTATGCCTAAGGTATGCAAGACTACTGACAAAGACAAAAAGAATATAGTGAGTACTAATAGTAAGCAGCTATTGGTAGGCGATTCTATCATAAGAGGTGTGAAGTTTGATAAAAATGGTTTTGTGAGATGTCTCCCTGGTGCTACTGCCAGCAGGGACAGACGACGTATCCTTAACATTATTAAGCAAGCAAAAATGGAAAAGGAGGTGGATGTTATTGTCCATATTGGGACAAATGATCTGGCTTGCAATGAAGTTTCAAAGGTGAAGGAAGATTTTCACACACTTGGTAATGATATACGGAAGATTGCATCGACTGTCTCATTCTCTGCATTTCTGCCTGTGCATAACCGTCAGCATGACAAGCAGTTGCGATTAAGGAATTCAATGCATGGCTTGGTGAATGGTGTTTGGACCAGGGATTTGGCTTTGTGTCTCATGTTGGCTCTAGCTGGAATGGAAAAGAACTGTACAAGAAAGATGGTTTGCATCTTTCTCTCAAGGGAACGAATGTCCTCAATGAACAGTTCAAAGTTTTTGCTAAGGAACATTTAAACTAGGAAAGGGGGCACAAAAGAGACAATCCATCAGTTCGGCTGCCCCCGAAAAACAATGCCAGAAGATGCCAGGAGCTGATAGGATAAGAAATGACAAGCTGAGAGTCTTGTCTACAAATGCTCGCAGTTTAGGGAATAAGATCAACGAACTTGAGTCTGTAATGGCATCTGAGAATATAGATTTAGTGGCTGTTACTGAGACATGGTTCAATGAGAGTAATGACTGGGACTTAACAATACCTGGGTTCTCTCTATATAGGAAAGACAGAGAAGGCAAGAAAGGGGGTGGAGTGGCCCTATATGTGAAAAATAGCATAAAATCTAATCTAATAGAAGCCAGTGAAACCAATTTAGAGTCCGTTTGGGTTACGTTGCAGCTTGGTAATCATAAGGTAACTCGTGTAGGTGTCATATACAGACCACCAAGCCAAGTCAAAGAATTGGATGATCTACTAGTTGAGGAAATGGCTAAAATGACATTGAAAGGGGAAGTTGTCATTATGTGAGACTTTAATCTTCCTGATATAAACTGGAAAACCAAAATAGCTAGTTCTGCCAGGAGTACAGACATTCTAAATTCCCTACTGGGATTATCTCTACAGCAAGTAGTTGAGGAGTCAACCCGGAAGGAGGCCATTTTAGATTTGGTGTTCACAAATGGCAATTTGGTATCTGATATCACTGTAGGGGAAAGCTTAGGATCCAGTGATCACCAGTCAGTGAGGTTTACTATAAGTACAGTGACTGAGTCACTTCACACAAAAACAAAATTTTTAGATTTTCGGAAAACAGACTTTTCTAAAATGAGATCAGTGGTATACGAGTCCCTATCAGACTGGAACAATTTCAATGGAGTCCAAGAGAAATGGGACTACTTAAAATTGGCACTACTGAAGGCAACAGAAAAGTGCATTAGGCTTGTCAGTAAAGGCAAAAAGGAAGAGACCACTGTGGTACTCAGCAGAAGTGGCCAAAATCATTAAAAACAAAAAGATGGCATTTAGCAAGTATAAAAACACCCAAAACGAGGATGACCGGAAATCTATAAGATGAGGCAGAGAGAGGCCAAGCAAGTTATAAGAGCTTCTAAAGCTCAGGCAGAAGAGAAATTAGCTCAGTCAGTGAAAAAAGGTGATAAGACATTCTTCAGATACATAAATGAAAAAAGAAAATTAAAACAAGGAATTACCAAATTAAAAACAAAAGAAGGAAGGTATATGGAAGAGGATAAAGAACTAGATGACTGCCTCAATGAATACTTCTGTTCAGTTTTTACAAAGGAAAATGAAGGAGAAGGACCTCAGTTAGGGAGGAAGACTAATGAATCCTTTGATGCATGTGTCTTTACAGAGGAAAAGGTTCTAAGTCAGCTGTCCAAAATTAATACAAATAGGGGCCTGATGGGATACACCCAAAGCTATTAAAAGAGCTTAGAGGTGTACTAGCAAATCCATTAACAGATTTATTTAGCCAATCACTGGTAACAGGTGTCGTCCCAGAAGATTGGAAATTAGCAAACGTTGTGCCAATTCACAAGAAAGGTAGTAGAGAGGAATCAGGCAACTATAGGCCAGTAAGCCTGACATCAATAGTGGGGAAATTAATGGAAACCATACTCAAGGAGAGGATTGTGGAACATCTAAAAACCCATGGGTTGATTGATAAAAAACAGCATGGGTTTACTTCAGGGAGATCATGTCAAACTAATCTTATTGACTTTTTGATTGGGTGACTAAAATAATAGATGGCGGAGGTGCAGTAGACATCGCTTATCTGGACTTTAGTAAGGCATTTGATACTGTCCCACATAGAAGGCTTATCAATAAACTGCAGTCTTTGAGCTTGAGCTCACATATTGTTGAATGGATTAGGCAGTGGCTGAAGGACAGAAAACAGAGGGTTGTAGTCAATGGAGTATATTCAGACCATAGTATTGTTACCAGTGGGGTACCTCAGGGATCTGTTCTGGGACCCATATTGTTTAATATCTTTATCAGCGAAATTGCAGAAGGCCTCAATGGTAAGGTGTGTCTTTTGCTGATGACACAAAGATTTGTAACAGGGTTGATGTTCCTGGAGGGATACACCAAATGGAAAAGGATTTAGGAAAACTAGAGGAATGGTCAAAAATCTGGCAACTAAAATTTAATGTCGATAAGTGCAAGATAATGCACCTGGGGCGTAAAACCCAAGAGCAGAATATAAAATCAGTGATACAGTACTAACCTCAGTATCTGAGGAAAGGGATTTAGGGGTCATTATATCAGACGACCTAAAGGTGGGCAGACAATGTCATAGAGCAGCAGGTAATGCCAGCAGAATGCTTGGGTGTATAGGGAGAGGCATTACCAGTAGAAAGAGGGAGGTGCTCGTGCCGCTCTACAGAGCACTAGTGAGACCTCATTTGGAGTATTGTGTGCAGTACTGGAGACCATATCTGCAGAAGGATATTGAAACTTTGGAGAGAGTTCAGAGAAGAGCTGCTAAATTAGTACATGGATTGCAGGACAAAACTTACCAGGAAAGGTTAAAAGACCTTAACATGTATAGCTTGGAAGTAAGAAGAGACAGAGGGGATATGATAGAAACTTTTAAATACATAAAGGGAATCATCACGGTAAAAGAGGAGAGAATATTTAAAAGAAGACAAACTGCTACAAGAGGACATAGTTTTAAATTAGAGGGGCAAAGGTTTAAAAGTAATATCAGAAAGAATTACTTTACTGAGAGAGTAGTGGACGCATGGAATAGCCTTCCTGCAGAAGTGGTAGCTGCAAATACAGTGAAGGAGTTTAAGCATGCATGGGATAGGCATAAGGCCATCCTTCATATAAGATAGGGCCTGGGGCTATCCATAGTATTCAGCATATTGGGCAGACTAGATGGGCCAAATGGTTCTTATCTGCCGACACATTCTATGTTTCTATGTTTCTATGTTTCTATGTAAATAACCAAAAAAATTAGGGTAATTTTTTAAATTTTTTCTGCTCCTCCAGCAGATCATCGATGTCCTTAAGATGAGCCTCCTCCATGGCTCGCATTTGGTGGGAGAACTGCATCTTGAGCTGCCTCATCTTCCTGGTTTGCTGCTCCCTGAACTGCTGCATTTGCAGCTGGTGCTTCCTTCGCATTATTTTTATTTTTTTTAACATGATGTTGTCAGCTGTAAAATAAATGAAATAAAATTTGGAAATGTACATTAAAATACAATCATTAATTGTTATATAAAGCTGAGATGATATTTTTTTCTTGAAAATCACTGGTTAGACCACACATGGAGTACTGTGTACAGTTCTGGGCTCCTGTGAACAAGACAGACATAGCAGAGCTGGAGAGGGTTCAGAGGAGGGCAACTAAAGTAATAACTGGAATGAGGGATCTACAGTACCGTAAAAGGTTATCAAAATTAGGGTTATTCACATTAGAAAAAAGACGACTGAGGGGAGATCTAATAACTATGTATAAATATATCAGGGGTCAGTACAGAGATCTGTCCCATCATCTATTTATCCCCAGGACTGTGACTGTGACAAGGGGACATCCTCTGTGTGGAAAGAAGGTTTGTACACAAACATAGAAAAGGATTCTTCACTGTAAGAGCAGTGAGACTATGGAACTCTCTGCTTGAGGAGGTGGTGATGGTGAGTACAATAAAGGAATTCAAGAGGGGACTGGATTTATTTCTGGAGTGTAATAATATTACAGGCTATAGCTACTAGAGAGGGGTCGTTGATCCAGGGAGTTATTCTGATTGCCTGATTGGAGTCGGGAAGGAATTTTTTTTCCCCTTATGTGAGGAAAATTGGCTTCTGCCTCACAGGGGTTTTTTGCCTTCCTCTGGATCAACTTGTAGGAAACAGGCCGAACTGGATGGACAAATGTCTTTTTTCAGTCTTATATACTATGTTACTATGTTACTATGTAAATCTGTTATATATTGGTTTAGGTAGGATAAATAATAGTTCCTTTTAGTTTTGGGTTATTGACTTAGTAGTTACGTTAATGGTTTTGATGTTGATCAATTACTTTTTAGTGTTTTATTTTTTATATTACTGTTATCTGTTGTACTTTATTTGTTGCCTGTTTTATTATATTTTCTTCATTTTATAAAATTTATATATTGCATGCTTGTTATATCGTACTTCCAAAAATGGATGTGGCAGTTAGATACGTTATGGAAATCAGTACTCCCACCCGTAACATTAGCTTTCTGGGACACTGAATAAATAAAAATATCCACATCATCCATTTACCTTCTTGTCGGGGGGTAGTGACCATCTCCTCTTCTGCCTCCTCAGAGTCATCACCCTCCTCCACTGCAGCAGGTGGGCTATGGGCCCGATAGCCTGATGGCCCTGCCTTTTCCTGCTCGTCCGAGTGGTCTGTCTCCACCTCCACCGCCTTCTTCTTTTTAGAGAGCTTGGCTCTCACTTTGGGAAGCGGAGCATCTGTAATGATGATGATGACCAAATTTTTTAAAAATGCCAAGATAAACAAGTAAAGCCAAATTACAGTTAAAGGTACACAAATTAATCTATGGTAGTGTATGGATGGCATAATAATTAACTACACCTATCTTTCTTCTCCTTTTGGCTTAGATCAAGTGTAGTATCATCAGTGTCTGCCTTGACCTGCCGGCCCAAGACCCTGTGGGTACCCCCGGAACTCTGCCTTTGAGCATCGTTGATTAAGTTCAGCTTCAACTCACTGCTGCTATTGGGTGTTGGGCCACTCCCCAGGGAAGAAGAGTGATTCGAGTCTATGACTTCATTTGGGCATGTGGCCTAATTGTCCTGATCGATGCTTGTTGTCTACACTCGTCCAGACGTGCGAGGAGTTTGGACAAGCTTCAGGGGCCAAAGTCAACTGTGTAAAGTCAAAAACATATGTGGCCCAGAAAGAGGTCTTATATTGCCACTTTTAGCACCCTTTCCCATCAGTTCAACACCACTGTACTAAGTGATTTATTGTAAAGGGTTAAAAAATACTTATTTCTCTCACCAACATATTGTGTTATCTATCTGCTGAGTTATGCAAATAAGTATTGTACCTGGAAGAGATTTATCTCGGATCTTAGTGATCAGATCCATCCGGTGGCGCTTCAGATCTGACCACTTTTTTAGAATCGCATCCTTCCGATGAGTGCACCCATTCTTCTGCCACAGATGGAAAGCAATTCTCCGCACTATGGCCTGCTTTTCGCCCCTTGACCTTCTACGGTCGTGACCCCTTCTCCAACATTTCCTGCAAGATAACAATTAAATCATGTAATCCCACAGTTCTAAAATACAATTATTAGTTATCATAGTCATAAGAACCATCAAAAATAACATTTAATATCAAAACAGTCAAAGAGTAGAACATCGCCATCCCTTTAAAAGTGACTTGAACATTGCCGCCCTTTAAAAGTGACTTGAACACTGCAGCCCTTTAAAAGTGACTTGAACATCGCCATCCCTTTAAAACTGACTTGAACATCGCCATCCCTTTAAAAGTGACTTGAACATTGCCGCCCTTTAAAAGTGACTTGAACACTGCAGCCCCTTTAAAAGTGACTTGAACATCGCCATCCCTTTAAAACTGACTTGAACATCGCTAATTCGCCATCCCTTTAAAAGTGACTTGAACATTGCCGCCCCTTTAAAATTGACTTGAACACTGCAGCCCCTTTAAAAGTGACTTGAACATCGCCATACCTTTAAAACTGACTTGAACATCGCCAATTCGCCATCCCTTTAAAAGTGACTTGAACATTGCCGCCCCTTTAAAAGTGACTTGAACATCGCCATCCCTTTAAAACTGACTTGAACATCGCCATCCCTTTAAAAGTGACTTGAACATTGCGATCCCTTTAAAAGTGACTTGAATATTGCCGCCCCTTTAAAAGTCACTTGAACATCGCCATCCCTTTAAAAGTGACTTGAACATTGTGATCCCTTTAAAAGTGACTTGAATATTGCCGCCCCTTTAAAAGTGACTTGAACATCGCCATCCGTTTAAAAGCGACTTGAACATCGTCATCCCTTTAAAAGTGACTTGAACATTGCCACCCCTTAACAGTGTCTTTCACTAATCACTCATGTAGTTGTGCAGTCTGCTAAAGCCTGTGTGATGAGTTTATGTCACCAAGCAGTAGGACATGTGACAGTGTAAGGCAGTTATGAGATCAGTGAAGGCCTGCAGGTTTCTTGGCTAATAAAAATCATTAATAAGTTTAAATCACATTACTGAATTACACACTAACTAAGTTCAATTACTTACAGTTATTAAGAAATCCAGCTCTTCTTTAGAGAAATTACTTTTCGCCATAATCGCTGGGACAGTCACCAATCTCCACTCTCGTCTCTCTCGATCCGATCCGAGGTAACGCACACACGTACAGACGCACGTACACGATTCTTGAATAGTTGTATTATCGCGATAATAAAACTAACAGTGTAAAGTGGACTGTATTGCTCTAAGTTATATTCGCGTACGAATGTAACTTCTATTACAGCACACCATACTAAAACTGACTAATTGACAGCTTTAAGTTCTATTCGAACGCGATTATGCGATTATTATATATCTGCTTAATCGCATTGCCGTTTCAACTTAGCATTGCTAAATAATTCCATCCATATTCATTAACTTACTAACTCAGTAAGTTAACGATATGGATGGAATTATTTAGCAATGCTAAGTTGAAATCGCAATGCGATTAAGCAAATATATAAGAATCGCATTGCGATTTCAACTTAATTCTCAGATCCGACAGTACATTCTACTGGAGGAGGCGTTCCCATGGTGATCGTTAGCTCAAAGTTGTAATCGCAATGCGTTTATTGCGGTATATTATCCCTCTGGGTGTCTTTTACAGGTTAATTTTTATTTATTTAATGTTAACTCATCATTTCCCTATCTACATTTGTTTGCAGGGATTTACCTACATTTTGCCGCCTTTGCAGCCCTCTAGCCCTTTCGGGAGTCTTTTACAGCCTTTTAGTGCCCAAAGTTCGGGTCCCCATTGACTTCTATGGGGTTCGGGTTCGGGATGAAGTTCGGGTTGAGTTCGGATCACGAACCCGGACATTTTCCGGAAGTTCGGCCGAACCTCTCGAACCCGAACATCCAGGTGTTCGCTCATCTCTACTCATAAGCCCTTTTTTTTCGATGGTCAGCTTAGCAGCAGGCCCTCGCCCATATTTTTTTAGATGGTCAGCTCAACAGCAGTCCCTCACCCCTAATGTTTTAGAGAGTCAGCTCAGCAGCAGTCCCTCGCCCCTAATGTTTTAGATGGTCAGCTCAGCAGCAGGCCCACACCCATAATTTTTTCCATGGTCAAATCAGCAGCAGGCACTTGCCCCTAATGTTTTAGAGAGTCAGCTCAGCAGCAGTCATTCACCCCTAATGTTTTAGATGGTCAGCTCAGCAACAGGCCCTCACCCTTAATTTTTTCCATGGTCAGCTCGGCAGCAGACCCTCACCCCTAATGTGTTAGATGGTCAGTTCAGCAGCAGGCCCTCGCCCATATTTTTTTCTATGATCAGCTCAACAGCAGGCACTCGCCCCTAATGTTTTAGATGGTCAGCTGAACAGCAGGCCCTCGCCCATAATGTTTTAGATGGTCAGCTCAGCAGCAGGTTCTTGCCCATAATGTTTTAGATGGTCAGATCAGCACCAGGCACTCGCCCCTAATGTTTTCGAGAGTCAGCTCAGCAGCAGACCCCAACCCATAATGTTTTAGATGGTTAGATCAGCAGCAGGCTCTCGCTCCTAATGTTTTAGAGGGTCACCAGCAGGCCCTTGATTCCAATGATTTTGAGGGTCACCAGCAGGCCATCAATCATAATTTTTCAAGAGTGTGTGTGATGCCCTCCTTTATGTGTAATAAAGGATGTATTGGAGTGCCGGTTCCTTGTAATTTATGGCAGCCCTTTCACTTAGTGCATAGGCTTTATGAGTGTAGGAGTCCCACTACCTGAACAATTGTACCACAATGTGAATGAGGCCCTCCTTTATGTGATATACAGGTTGTATCGGAGTGCCTCTTCCTTGTAATTTTTGGCAGCACTTGCACTTTATATACAAGCAAATATACAGGAAAGCATGTTTCCTAACAATTTTTCCTCTAAAATCGATTTTATCTTCGGTTTTGTGCGTATTATTCTCAGTCTGTAAAATTGGCGTACTACTCGGACAACATCGTTCCCAGCAGCAACCTGGGAGTCCAAGATGCATCCAGACATCCTCCCCATGCTGTTCCTGAACCATTTCAGTGGTGTTTCCATCAATTTCTGACCTTTTCATGTGACCCAGACACCCTCCCCTCTTCAGAGCAGGGGGGTGCCTGGTTTAATGCTCGGGTTCTCCCAATGACTTCCATTGTGCTCGGGTGCTCGGTAGAGCACCCGAGCATCTCGATGTGTTCTACTCGAGCACCCGAGCACTTTGGTGCTCGATCAACACTAATAAATATTGCAATAAATACGGAGGAATATATAAATTTTAATATAATCCCTCTTTTAAAGAACTAGGATTAAAAATACATATGTGGAAAAAATTACTGTTATCAATTATGGGATGAATCAATTTGATAAAAATGGTCCTTCTTCCTAAAATACCTTAGGAAGAATTTTTATCAAATTGATAACGGTAATCTTTTCCACATATGTATTTTGTATTGCTAAATGCTCCAATTTGGTTGCCAAATAATATTTTTAAGATGGCTGATAGGTTAATGGGGGAATTTATTTGGAAAGGAGGAATTTCAAGGTTAAGGAAAGAAATACTTCAGTTACCCGTTAAAGA
Organism: Bufotes viridis; assembly: GCA_033119425.1. NCBI lineage: Eukaryota > Metazoa > Chordata > Amphibia > Anura > Bufonidae > Bufotes > Bufotes viridis. The sequence continues at coordinate 336,780,327 of CM065593.1, read as the reverse complement.
GGAGGGTTTATCCCTGAAGAGGAGTGAGGATAACCCAGTGTTGAGGTGGAGTTTAATGAATATGGGCTTTAAGAATAAGCACTTTAGTTTAATGGAAGTGTTAGAATCTGGTATATTGGGGAGTATTAGCACTGGCAATCAAATATTAAATCTACTGGATCAAGTTTGGAGAGAAATAAAAAAAAACAATGGGTATTAAGAGGATACAGGTATAAGATGGCTCTGTCACATTATTGAGGGAGATAAATTGAAGGATTTTGAAACTTTGATTAGGGAATTCGAGATTCCAAATAAAGACTTTTATAAATATCTGTAAATAAGGGATGCAATTAACTCTTCAGTGGATAAAGAGAGATATAAAAGGGCTTCTATAGAAAATATTGATCAATTCCTCAGGAAAGGAAGGGCTAAGGGTAATATTTCGAGGAGATATGGGATATTAATGAAGTCATTACAAATGGAGATCAAAATATCTGCTAAAGAGAAATGGAAAAAAGACTTTGATGGTTTGACAGAAGAGAAATGGGAAAGTATTTTTTAGAAATAGGCCTCTGGTGTCCTTAAGGGCCTCACACAGGGTTTCTCAGTTCTTTTCAATCCATAGGTTATACCATACACCCCAACCCAACCCCAACCCAAAAAAAATGGGTTTAAGAGACACAGATGAATGTCCAAGGTATAGTGAAGAACAGGCAGGTCTAGTGCATTTATTTTGGAGATGCCCCAAGTTGTTTAGGTACTGGTTTGAAATAGCAGTTATTATTGGGAAAATTTTAGGAGTACAAATATATGATGATCCTGTGGCATGTATATTGGGGGTGTGGCAGTGTGAATAATGCTATGGGATGTGAAGTCCAAAAGAAGCATGTGTGTTCCATGTGTGAACCAAGGAACATGTCACCAAGGTTCCCGGACTTGGTGGAGTAAAGGCCCTAGTTTAGGTGTCCACACAAGTAGTTGGTGGACACCATAATAGATAGTATAGCTGGTTCCAGCTAGTTCAGGGCGGGCTTTTACTGGGAACAAGCAATGTGCTGGGTGGGTGCCTGTTCCCCATGTCCCAGTCCAGAACTTGTACACATCCAGCAATTGAATTTAGTCCGGGACTTGCTGGACATGTGTGGAGCTCACTCTGGAGAGAGAGTGGTGTAACACAGAGGCCTAGTGCAGAGGCTCTGTGGAAGTGGTCTCAGCTGGGTTGGCTGAGGGGCCACAGGCTAGGTGCTAGCCGAGACATTGGGGGACGCCGTGACCCCTGGGCTGACAGGTCACAAGGCCAGAGTCGGGAGGACTGCTGGGCTACACTCCCCCAATAAATTTAATAGACTTGGTATAGCCTGTAAGGCTGTGGGATTGTGAGGCGTGGAAAGCCACACGTTAAAGCTGTATGTGAACAGCGCTTTCAGTGAATTAGGGACACACTGCTGATGTGTAGGAAGAGCTCAGACGGGCAAGGTGTTTATTTTGTATTATGTTTATTTTGTTATGCCGTGTGCCAAAATAAATCACACTGTTTGGACCGGAAATCAAGTGGTAAAGAAGAATCTTTGTGTGAATAATCCCGAGACCAGAGCTAATCCCTACAGGGGTTACAGTTCACTTGGGTTTGATTAAAGAGAAGAACTTAGTACTTTGTAAGTTGCTATTTAAGGCAACTTCAAATTACTAATTTTGAAAAAATGGATTGAAAAGGATCAAGCTTCTAAAGAATAGAAGAAATCTGTGAATAACATGTTAAAATTAGAAAGGATAATTTATGATGATGGGGGGAGGATGGATTTTTTAAATCAAATATGGAATCAATGGTTTAAGAATATATAGGGGAGAAGAAAGAGAAAAGGATTGAATATATATATATATATATATATATATATTTATTTATTTTTATTTTTTTTTGTTCTGTCACCACTCTCTCTACATGGGCTGTAGGTGGGTCGGGTATTTGGGGTTAAAAAATATATAAGATTTTGTGTAGATGTTTTGTCTTTATAATGTATTTTAAAAATGAAAAAAAAGAACCCCCTCTTAACACCAAAAGACCTTTAGGAAGATTGAGCACAATCTGGAGTTGTGGTACATTGGTCTACTGTTTAGCAACACTTGCACAAATATGACCTTCATGGAAGAGTCATAAGAAAATCTCTCTTGCATCCTCACCACAAAATTCAGTTGGAAGTTTGTAAAAGAACGTTTAAACAAGTCTGATGCATTTTGGAAATGTTTGCAGAAAAAAAGTACACAAAATTTCATGAAAAGAACACCTCTCCAATCATTAAGCATGAGGGTGGATCAATCACACTTTGGCCCCTTTCACACGGGCGTGATTTCCGCTGAGGTGCAATGCGTGAGGTAGACGCATTGCACCCGCACTGAATCGGACCCATTCATTTCTATGGGGCTGTGCACATGAGCGCTGATTTTCACGCATCACTTCTGCGTTGCGTGAAAATCGCAGCATGCTCCAGTTTCTGCGTTTTTCACGCAACGCAGGCCCCATAGAAGTGAATGGGGCTGCAGGAAAATCGCAAGCATCCGCAAGCAAGTGCAGATGCAGTGCGGTTTTCCCGCATGGTTGCTAAGAGACGGGACCCGATCTTTATTATTTTCCCTTATAACATGGTTATAAGGGAAAATATAGCATTTAATAAAGAATGCTTTGTAGAATGTGGATTAAGGGGTTAAAAATAAAAAACTTAACTCACCTTAGCCACTTGATCGCGTAGTTGGCGATCTCTTCTCTCTTCAAGCATTAGCTACAGTCTAAAGGATCTGTGATGACGTCATATCACATGGTCCAATCACATGGTCCATCACGGACCATGTGATTGAACCATGTGATGACGTCATCACAGGTCACTGGGCTGCAGCTAATGCTTGAAGAAGAAGATACGCCAGCTACGCGATCATGACTGAGGTGGTTAAGACTTTGTTTAACCCTTAATCCACATTCTAAAGCATTCTTTATTGAGAATGCTATTATTTTCCCTTATAACCATGTTATAAGGAAAATAATAAAATCTCTAGAATACTCAGCCCGAAACCGGACTTCAGTGATGAAGTCCGGCTTCAGCTCTGGAGTACCAAACATGGCGATTTTTACACGCGTGTGCAAAGCGCATTACAAAAGGTTTGCACTGCGCACGGAAAAATCGTGCATTTTCCACTAACGCACCCTCATCCTATCCGGGCATCAAGCGTGACGCCCGTGTGAAAGAGGCCTTTGGGTTTGTGTTGCAGTCATGGGCACGGTGAACATTTCACGGGAAGAGGGAAGAATAGATTTAATGAAATTCCAGCAAATTCATGGAAGCAAACATAAGACCAAATTCATGAAGCAAAAAAAAGCTGAAGTTAAAAAGAGAATGGCTTCTACAAATGGATAATGATCCTAAACAGACCACAAACTACCTCAAAAGGTGCAAGCGGAAGGTTTTGCCACGGCCCTCACAGTCCCCTGAACATAATTGAAAATCTGTGGATAGACCTCAAAAGAGCAGTGCATGCAAGATGGCCCAGGAATCTCACAGAACTGGAAGACTTTTGCAAGGAAAAATTGATAAAAATCCCTCAAACAAAAATTGAAAGACTCTTGGCTGGCTACAAAAAGCATTTACAAGCTGTGATACTTGCCAAAGGGGTGCTACTAGGTATGAACCATACACAGTACTTTTGTATTTAACCCTTTTCCTTTTTGTTATTTTGAAAATGTAAAAGATGAAAATAAAATAAATGTTTTTACTTAAAATACAAAGGGAATGTGTCATCTTTAATGTTATGCCTTTTAGAGATTATTTTATCTTCAACTTGCTTAACTGTTCACAGTAATAGTATTTTTAAGCAGGTGTGCCCAAACCTTTGCATACCACTGTATATGGCACGTAGGCATATCAGACTTTTGATGTCAGTATTTGTTTTCTGGAGAAGCAGAGTCTTGTTTCACTGTACAATTAGTGTTCATCTTCTTTTGTGTGAAATGTCATTAAGTGCATTCGAAGCAGACACCATAGGCAAGTAGAATTTGAAAAGAGTTATACAAGCTGCTATATGGACAGATTAATCTTAAATCTTTAATCCCTTTCTGAAGCAGCGACTTTCTGTTTTGCATTTTTGTTTTTGCTCCTTGCCTTCCTGGAACTATAACTTTTTATTTTTCCATTCACGGAGCAAGTTTTACTTTCTAATGGCACCATTTAATATGGCATATAATTTAGAGGAACAAAATGCGTTTT
>CM065593.1:336702763-336775598 GCA_033119425.1 Bufotes viridis | reverse complement strand
TTTTATAATGCTAGTTTTTGGTACACTTAGATTCCACACGGGAGATATAATTCCTTTTACAGGAGTAAAAACGTGAGGCCTAGTTTTTCTGGTCTAACAAACACCAGATTGATTAAATTGGCCTTTTTCTTCAGCAAATTACAACACTGGACAATAATGCCTTTTGGCGGTAGTAATTACAAGAACACTGCTGCTAATTGGACACCAGATTTTTTATAATGCTAGTTTTGGTACATAGATTCCCACGGGAGATATAATTCCCTTTTACAGGAGTGAAAGCGTGAGGCCTAGTTTTTCTGGTCTAACAAACACCAGATTGATTAAATTGGCCTTTTTCAGCAAAATTACAACACTGGACAATAATGCCTTTTGGCGGTATTAATTACAAAGAACACTGCTGCTAATTGGACACCAGATTTTTATAATGCTAGTTTTTGGTTCATAGATCCCCACACGGAGAAATATAATTCCTTTTAGAGGAGTGAAAACGTGAGGCCGAGTTTTTCTGGTCTAACAAACACCAGATTGATTAAATTGGCCTTTTTTCAGCAAAATTACAACACTGGACAATAATGCCTTTTGGCGGTATTAATTACAAGAACACTGCTGCTAATTGGACACCAGATTTTTATAATGCTAGTTTTGGTACATAGATCCCCACACGGGTAAATATAATTCCTTTTAGAGGAGTGAAAGCGTGAGGCCTAGTTTTCTGGTCTAACAAACACCAGATTGATTAAATTGGCCTTTTTTCACCAAAATTACAACACTGGACGATATAATGCCTTTTAGGCGGTATTAATTACAAGAGGACTGCTGGTATTTCAGAACACCGGAATTGTTAAAATGCTAGTTTTGCTAGATAAATTTCCCACACTGGGAGAAATATTGCCTAAGCCTTTTTACAGTATTAATTACAACAGGAGTGCTTCTTCTGGTCTAACACCAGAATAATTTTATTATTACGGTGAAAGCTTTTTCTAATTTATATTTCTGGCACATAAAAAAAAATATTTCTGGCTGACAGTATTGGACAAAGTAGTGGCACTGGCTAGCCTAGCTGGAACAGCACATTCATGGGATTTGCTATCCAAGTGGGTTACTTTCAGTTTCACCACTGATATATTAAATATCTTTGCAGTTAGTATGGGTGACACAAGCACAGCCAAACCCCTGATGTATTATATCTATGAAAAAATCGACTATTACATTAGATTAATGGGCGTTGTGGCAGCTTTGCTGTAGCACCACAAGTCCCAAAATGGCCGCCGCCTATCAGCCAAGTAACATGTGCCAGAAAACAGTCTGCCCAGCCAGAAAAAAATTGACTTTGACTGAGCAGCTGAATCGCTGTTGTTCTGATTCACAGGTGTAGATTTTTAACTTCTTTGGAGCTTTGGTTTACACTCTGTGGCAGCAAGTGCTGGCGCACCACAAGTCCCAAAATGGCCACCGCCCGGTCAGCCCAGTTACATGTGCCCAGTAAAAATCGCTCTGGCCAGTCTCAACAAAATAGTGACTTTCAGTGAACAGCTCAGCTGAGTTGTTCTGATGCACAGGTGTAGAAAGGTAGATCATTCGATCACTTCTTTATCCCTGCCTAATCTACGCCCTCACAGAAGCTGCATCCTCTCCCTACACTAGTCAGAGCAGTGTGACGTGCGGCGCTACGTGACTCCAGCTTAAATAGAGGCTGGGTCACATGCTGCACTTGGCCAATCACAGCCATGCCATTAGTAGGCATGGCTGTGATGAGCTCTTAGGAGCAGAAGTAAAACGCTAGCTGATTGGCTGCTGTGCAGCCCTTCAGAAAGCGGGAAGTAATCGACGAACACCGGACCCGAACCCGAACTTTTTTGAAAATGTCCGGGTCCGGGTCCGTGTCACAGACACCCCAAAATTCGGTACGGACCCGAACAATTCTCGAACTGTTCGCTCAACACTACTCCTGATGGTGGAGATTCCCCGTCCTCGAACCTGGACTAACGGGCCCTGGTTAATCCCTGACCTACCGATCCGTCAGGCACATAGGAGAATCACCCACAAAAGTGGGAGATCCTAGGCAAGGTGAGGATTAACTAATGTATCACAATGGTTCGTTATACAGTGGTTTAAACAGACACCTCATCCGAGGAGATAACATACATACAATTTTAAGCCCTGTGCTGAGCCCTAATACGCTCACAGGCCTCGCAGAGAACCTCTGTGCCTAGCGTCTCCCACTTTTGTGGGTGATTCTCCTATGTGCCTGACGGATCGGTAGGTCAGGGATTAACCAGGGCCCGTTAGTCCAGGTTCGAGGACGGGGAATCTCCACCATCAGGAGTTGTCCCCGGGCATAGGGCTAACCTAGGGTCAATCTTAGGGACAGTATCATGTTAGTTTATCTACACTATCCTAAATATTTTTCACTGGTGACCACCTTACCTATGATGTGTCAGTCTGTTAGTATCAACTGTGACTACATGTTATTCTCCTCTTGAGAGTGTTGATTTTTGAGGTACCAATTGGGGTGTTGCTTGACCCCATTTTATTAGTAACATTAAAAGTTATATTTTAAGGGAAATTTTCACTGCTGGATGTTCTAAGAAAACATAAATGGCATATTAAACCATTAGATGGTGTAATAAAGTGTAGTACTCGTTGCATGTATGTGCTATTCTCAGCACATGTGTAATATATAGTGGCCATCCCCTTTAAATGGAAACATTTTATGTCATGAGTCTCTTGAGATCACTAATGATGGCAGTGGCTAGATAATTTGAGTATATGTCTAGTCCATAGGTCTTTGGATTCTGTTGTCTACAGGACCTTTTTTGTGCTTGAATTAAACCCTTTATTTCACTTTTTAAAATACAGGAGATACTGTAAAACAACACTGCCAGATAGAAAAGTAAGGAAAAAGTCAAAATCATTGTGTGCCACAGGATATGTCTAGTTGGTATTGCATTTCTTAGTTTTCAAAAAGACTAGTAATCCTTTAGAAGTGTTCTTATGTTCCATTCTTACTACTGGGCATATTAATAAATACTGACTTGCTGTTACATTTAAAGTCATGAAATTAAACTAGAAAGGGAGATTTCAAGCTATTTTAACACTGCCCTGAGAATATATTTTTTCCATTGTCCCCCTCTCATGTATTTATATGTTTAGCTGCAGGAGCCGACAAATGCTCACCTAAAGACATAAGCCAGCTGCCTGGTCTGGGCAGCAGGCACAGATTCAGACAAAGCAGATGGGCCCAATAGCAGGGAAGATATACTGCCTTCCTCGAAATAAATTATAGTCTGCAACAATAGGTAGACAGTTCTCACACGAGAACTTAGTCTGATCAACCTTGCCTCCATTGTTAGGGTAATAACAGCAGCATATTAGAAAGAGCTCGTATTTTTCGGTAAGGTCAGGCAAACAGTCTTCATCAATAGCAAGCGCCCCTCCTGCAATAGATTTTCAAAATAGGCCATAGCTTGTAGCAGAATATGTTAGCACTTAGTTTTCCCATTTATCTCTGAACTAGAACTTTCACACCACTGAAGAATTCAAAGAATACTTTCCTCCATTCTACTTTTTTTTTTTTTTTGCAGACTCCCTTTTAAAACGACAATTAAGATTGATTTTGCAACGAAAATGATGTGAAAACTAACTTTGACAAAATAGATTTTGTGTCTGGAGCACGGCTTTATCCAAAATGAAAGGACTCTTCTAAAAAGCAGTCATACATCTGTTCGGGAGAAATTGATTTTTAACACAAGTGTCAGAACATTCATCTTTAACACAATATAATTAAGTTGTGGATTCCACCAATCATTATGCTTGCCATGTACAAATGTCTACTTCTCTGAATTTGTGGTATCACTTCAAAGAAGTTATGGTTAAGTAAAACACATCTCCATACACGATTCATGAGTAATTACAAAGGACAACTACAGGAAAATGAAGCCATGCATTCACGCCAATCAATGGCAGGTAAATATTTTCATTGCTTCTGACATCTCTTTGATCGGTTGTCGATTGTGGGTTTCTATCCCTTTGTTCCATGAAACATTTGGTATTCATGGACTTTGCAAATGATCTTGTGACAAAGCAATTCTGCTTTTATTACATAAAAAGGACATTGGGCAGGTTAAGGCTGAATATTTTATTTTTTGAAAAATAGGTCCGTCCATGTCCTCCATTAAAATACATTCATGTCTATGGCGGTCAAAGGAGATGTTGTTCATGATTGCAATCCACCATAGTGTATAGAAGTTATTTTTGCATTTATGACTTGAAAGATTTTTTTAACATTAAAAAAAAAATGGAATAAAAAAAAATTTTAGATTGAAAATTTAACAACCTTCTTTCCCCGCTACGTCCCGTTCACTTCAGATCACTCCGCCTCAGACGCCGTTGGTTTTTTTAAACTGACAGACAGCCTATTAACCTCTGTTGAAAAGCCTTTAGTGGCATATATACGTGGAAAAAGAAAAATATTTTCGGCGTTCACTGTTCCATCTTTTTTTAAATATTTGGTTGGAAAATAATCTAGTATTCAGCATGAAGCGCTGCACTTATATGCTGTAAAATCTTTTTTTTAATTATTTTATTAGAAAAGAATCTTGTATTCTGCATTAAGCACTGCACTTATATGCATGAAAATCTTTTGTGAATTATTTCGGTGGAAATAAAAATTTCCACCTCCTCCATTAACTTCCTCATCTCTTCATTAATATCGGACACGCTAACTTTACACACACAGCCCAGCTATATATATAAGTGGTGCCAGCACCACCTAGGAGCGAATAAAGGCAAGTGATACTGCCAACCTGTTAAAGGGAACTACAGCATGATATCACAATACATTTGATATGCCATTTAGCAAGAGTTTAAAGTGCCCACATATAGCACATAGTGGGACACTGCATCAAGATGAATGAGGCGGGGATCAGCCAGGATTTCCACACACCAATGCATGATGCATCAGACTAGATCATCCACGGTGCCACACCAACATTTTGACAAAAGAGACTGGTTTCTACTGGCTACCTGCCTCAGCTACTATTCTGATTACCACACATCTGATGCCAAGTGCTCCTTCTTTCACCCACCATCTTCAGCGGGTACTAGTATTGTCACCCACCTCCACAGTATGTCACCTTGCCACTCTGTGGCTTCCTGTTGCTGCAGCCACCTCCAGACTCTGTCATTGTGCCACTCTGTGGCCTCCTCCTGATGCTGCTGCTGCCGACACCTCCACACTCTGTCATTGTGCCACTCTGTGGCCTACTCATGCTGCTGCCACCTCCAGACTCTGTCACCGGCCTCTCTGTGGCCTCCTACTGATGCTGCTGCTGCCAACACCTCCACACTCTGTCATTGTTCCACATAATTTTTCTTGAATATATCCAGTGAGTAGTGCTGTTTTCTCTTCTGTATAAGCTACTCATAATGTATCATGCTGCAGCTGGTGCTGCCAAGTCCACACTATGTCACCTTGCTACTCTGTGGCCTACTGATGCTGCCATGTCCACACTATGTCACCTTGCCACTCTGTTGTATGATGCTGCTGCTAACCTGGCCACTCGCTGGCCTCCACATACTGCTGCCAACTACATACTTTGTGATTGTGCCACTCGGTGGCCTACTCATACTGCTGCCACCTCCACACTGTCATTGTGCCACTCTGTGGCCTCACAATGCTGCCAACACCTCCACTCTCTGTCATTGTGCCACTCTGTGGCCTCCTCATGCTACTTCCAGCCCAGCACTATGTCATAGGGGCACTCTGTGGACTTCTCATGCTGTTCCCACCCTCACCACTTCATGACTGGGCCACTATTTTGGCTTTTGGCCTGGCTGACATCATCATTTATTTGACATTTCTTCTGTGAGAAGGAAGGAAAAATGAGATGCACAATGGATCCTGTCTGTGTAGCAGCTGTAAGGCCTGTATGGTCCCATCAGAATTGGCTTATGATTTGGTAGCCAAAAGCAGGAGTGGGTACAAAACACAGAAGACATGCAAATATTCCATTCATGTGTCATCTCTGTTTTAGATCCACTCCTGTTTTTATTGCCATTAGCAATACTGAGCAAATGCTGACAGAGTGAAGGTGTATGCTCAACAGACAGGATCCGTTTTTGTGGGTTATTGTTGTGATGGATCAGAGGAAGGGCAAAATAATCAGTGACGTGAACACAAACTTACTGCTCTCCACTCTGTCGGGGGCTCTACTTGTATAAGCGCTTAATAGAACAGGTTCTGTAGACATCTATGTGGAATCAGCTGATGACGGTATAAAAGGAGTGCGCTTCTTCTTGGCGCTAACATCAACCTGTAAGGCTGAGTTCATACTTGAGTTATTTGGTCAGTTTTGGCCCCGTGACTGCCCAAATAAGTGAAGTGTGCAGTGATTCTAAGAGCGAAGCCTGTCATCTGCATATCATACTGACTCACAGTATTATCTCACTACCACAGCAGAATCCCTATGAGTGTTACTGCAAGGCACAGTGTTCTACACCACTATAAAGGATCTCTGCAGCCAGGAAATAGCAGTATTTTCACGTTATTCATCATGAATAAATTCAGATCGAAGCAAATTTTTTGGGGAAAATTTGGCGAAGCGGCCGAAGCGAAATTTTTGAGAAATTCGCTCATCTCTAATATTCATGTATTGTAGGTCCTTTTTCCAGGACAATAAATATAATTGACTAATGATAGTATCTACTGTCTCTACAGCCCTCTAAAATGCGGCCCTAAATTAGATTCTTAGTTTTACAGTATTACAGTACAGTAGAAAGAGTTACCGATGATCACCTAAGATGGGCAAGTTCTTTATTTCAATTTGCGTTGATTTTCATTTGTGATCACCAAGTTTATTGACTTATCAGTGCTCTTGCCAAAAATCCAATACATCATTCTGCTTAACGGAGTGCTCTAAGATTTTGAGCACTTCATTAGCCATGTGTCTGAAATGCATAGTTTTTTTTTGTTTCTTTTTAAAATCATTTTGTACAGGATGTTTTTAAACTATTTAAAGACTAACTGACAATAAATTTGGGCAGTCCTGGGCCTTAAACCCATGTCAGTAAAAATGTATGGTGATGTTTAAGAATGGCAGGTGCATGGCTGTGAGCGACTCCTGGGAATCCAAAAGAGCAGTTTTGAGACTTACAGCAAATCTGCATTTTTATGAATTCTTAAAAGGGCGTAACACCAAACTAGGGACACATCCCTTTATTACTATTGTTACATTTTTGGAAAAAAATGACATATGGTGAGTAGGTCGAGCATTTAAATAAATGTTAAAAACTAAGTGTATACTTACAGTGTTTGTCACATTTTATATGAATTCATATCACATCTTATATTGCTGTGCAAAGTCAGGGTGCTGAAGTTGTACAGACTTTTTCATAAACTACCCCCTGTATTTTTGAATAGCACAGGCACAGAGTAGCTTACAATGCAAAAGCTCTATTGGGTCCCTGAGGCATTTTTGCCACATATGCAGTGTTTTCAGAGGACTGGGACACAAGCATAATAAACACATTTGTCACACAATAAACATCAGCACACAATGTACTTGGATAGAAGTACGATGATGGTTGGACAACCGTTGAATGATCGTTACACCGATGCATCAATACACACTTTACTCCATATTACATGCTACAAGGCATTCCAACTTGACACACATGTTCAATAACCCTGGATATTGGGCAAACAGTGTTTCTGCGAAAATTCTTCGAAGTTTCCTTCTTAGAATGATCTTTAATATTCTTGCAGACAAAGGATAACATTTTTAACACAGCTTTCTAGACAACGATGGAGACTGTTCATTTATCCCCCTTATGTTTTTAACATTCACTTTAATTTTTTTTTTCTGGAAGCAAAGTATTGATCGGTAGGGTTCAAATATAAAACATAGTTTAACTACATAGTAACATAATTTATAAGGCTGAAAAAGATATCTGTCCATCCAGTTCAGCCTGTTATGCTGCAAGTTGATCCAAAGATAGGCAAAATACCCCTGTGAGGTAGAAGCCAATTTTCCTCATTTTAAGGGAAAAAAAATCATTCCTCATTTCAATCAGGCAATCAGATAACTCCCTGGATCAACGACCCATCTCTAACAACTATAACCTGTATTATTACACTCCAGAAATACATCCAGGCCCCTCTTGAACTCTTTTAGTGAATTCGTCATCACCACCTCCTAAGGCAGAGAGCTCCATAGTCACTGCTCTTACCTTAAAGAATCCTCTTCTATGTTTGTGTACAAATCTTTTTTCCTCCAGACGCAGAGGATGTCCCCTCGTCACAGTCACAGTCCTGGGGATAAATAGATAATGGGGGATATCCCTGAACTGACCCCTGATATACTTATACATAGTTATTAGATCTCCCTGTGGAGACAGGGACAGGCCGTCAGGGACACCAAATGCTAGCTAATAGGGCCACAAAAGTCCTTTTAAGGACTAGTATAGGTGTGCTATCAATAGGTGTGATATACTGAGGGGTGTGATATACCTATAATGTACTTTCTAACACAAAAAGTATATAGTCCATTTGTATTGTGCAGCAGTTGTGTGTGGTTCTGCTGCGATACCGCACCTATATAGAGGGACAAGCGCTATTGGAACAACTATTTGCAATGGGTCTGATATACAGTACAGACCAAAAGTTTGGACACACCTTCTCATTCAAAGAGTTTTCTTTATTTTCATGACTATGAAAATTGTAGATTCACACTGAAGTCATCAAAACTGTGAATTAACACATGTGGAATTATATACATAACAAAAAAAGAGTGAAACAACTGAAAATATGTCATATTCTAGGTTCTTCAAAGTAGCCACATTTTGCTTTGTTTACTGCTTTGCACACTCTTAGCATTCTCTTGATGAGCTTCAAGAGGTAGTCACCTGAAATGATTTTCACTTCACAGGTTTAAAAAGTGGGATTTCTTGTCTTATAAATAGGGTTGGAACCATCAGTTGTGTTGTGGAGAAGTCAGGTGGGTACACAGCTGATAGTCCTACTGAATAGCCTGTTAGAATTTGTAGTATGGCAAGAAAAAAGCAGCTAAGTAAAGAAAAACGAGTGGCCATCATTACTTTAAGAAATGAAGGTCAGTCAGTCTGAAAAACTTTGAAAGTGTCCCCAAGGGCAGTCACAAAAACCATCAAGCGCTACAAAGAAACTGGCTCACATGCGGACTGCCCCAGGAAAGGAAGACCAAGAGTCACCTCTGCTGCGGAGGATAAGTTCATCCGAGTCACCAGCCTCAGAAATCGCAGGTTAACAGCAGCTCAAATTAGAGACCAGGTCAATGTCACAAAGAGTTCTAGCAGCAGACACATCTCTATAACAACTGTTAAGAGGAGACTGTGTGAATCAAGCCTTCATGGTAGAATATCTGCTAGGAAACCACTGATAAGGACAGGCAACAAGCAGAAGAGACTTGTTTGGGCTAAAGAACACAAGGAATGGACATTAGACCAGTGGAAATCTGTGCTTTGGTCTGATGAGTCCAAATTTGAGATCTTTCGTTCCAACCACCGTGTCTTTGTGCGATGCAGAAAAGGTGAACGGATGGACTCTACATGCCTGGTTCCCACCGTGAAGCATGGAGGAGGAGGTGTGATGGTGTGGGGGTGCTTTGCAGGTGACACTGTTGGGGATTTATTCAAAATTGAAGGCACACTGAACCAGCATGACTACCACAGCATTTTGCAGCGGCATGCTATTCCATCCGGTTTGCGTTTAGTTGGACCATCATTTATTTTTCAACAGGACAATGACCCCAAACACACCTCCAGGCTGTGTAAAGGCTATTTGACCATGAAGGAGAGTGATGGGGTGCTGCGCCAGATGACCTGGCCTCCACAGTCACCAGACCTGAACCCAATCAAGATGGTTTGGGGTGAGCTGGACCGCAAAGTGAAGGCAAAAGGGCCAACAAGTGCTAAGCATCTCTGGGAACTCCTTCAAGTCTGTTGGAAGACCATTTCAGGTGACTACCTCTTGAAGCTCATCAAGAGAATGCCAAGAGTGTACAAAGCAGTAATCAAAGCAAAAGATGGCTACTTTGAAGAACCTAGAATATGACATATTTTCAGTTGTTTCACACTTTTTTGTTATGTATATAATTCCACATGTGTTAATTCATAGTTTTGATGCCTTCAGTGTGAATCTACAATTCTCATAGTCATGAAAATAAAGAAAACTCTTTGAATGAGAAGGTGTGTCCAAACTTTTGGTCTGTACTGTACCTGTTGCCCCCCAAAAAAACTAAATGAGGGGTGTGATATACCTTCTTCCACAAAATACTGATTAAGGGCTGTGATATACCTGTTGCCCCAAATAAACAGGGTGGTGTGATAAAACTGTTGTGGCAAAAAAATAATTGAGGGGTGTGATATACCTGCTTCCACAAAATACTGATTAAGGGGTTCGATATACCTGCTTTCACCAAATATTGATTGAGGGGTGCGATATACCTGCTTCCACAAAATACCGATTAAGGGGTTGATATATATCTGTTTCCACCTAATATTGATTGAGGCCTGTGATATACCTGCTTCCATAAAATACCGATTAAGGGGTTCGATATACCTTTTTCCACCAAATATTGATTGAGGCCTGCGATATACCTGCTTCCACAAAATACTGATTAGGGGTTTGATATACCTGCTTCCACAAAATACTGATTGAGGGCTGCGATATACCTACTTCCACAAAAAACTGATTACGTGGTTCGATATACCTGTTTCCACCAAATTTTGATTGAAAGGCCTGCGATATACCTGCTTCCAAAAAATACTGATCGAGGGCTGCAATATACCTGCTTCCACAAAATATCGATTAAGGGGTTCGATATACCTGTTTCCAACAAATATTGATTGAGGCCTGCGATGTACCTGCTTCCACAAAATACTGATTAAGGGGTTTGATATACGGTACCTGCTTCCACAAAATACTGTTTGAGGACTGCGATATACCTGCTTCCACAAAATACTGATTAAGGGGATTGATATACCTGTTTCCACAAAATGTTTATTGAGGCCTGCGATATACCTGCTTCCACAAAATGCTGTTTAAGGGGTTTGATATACCTGCTTCCACAAAATACTGATTGAGGGCTGCGATATACCTGCTTCCACAAAATACTGATTAAGGGGTTCGATATACCTGTTTCTACCAAATATTGTTTGAGGCCAGCGATGAACCTTCTTCCACAAAATACTGATTAAGGGGTTTGATATACTTTACCTGCTTCCAAAAAATACTGATCGAGGGCTGCGATATACCTGCTTCCACAAAATATCGATTAAGTGGTTCGATATACCTGTTTCCAACAAATATTGATTGAGGCCTGCGATGTACCTGCTTCCACAAAATACTGATTAAGGCGTTTGATATACGGTACCTGCTTCCACAAAATAATGTTTGAGGACTGCGATATACCTGCTTCCACAAAATACTGATTAAGGGGATTGATATACCTGTTTCCACAAAATGTTGATTGAGGCCTGCGATATACCTGCTTCCACAAAATGCTGTTTAAGGGGTTTGATATACCTGCTTCCACAAAATACTGATTGAGGGCTGCGATATACCTGCTTCCACAAAATACTGATTAAGGGGTTCGATATACCTGTTTCTACCAAATATTGTTTGAGGCCAGCGATGAACCTGCTTCCACAAAATACTGATTAAGGGGTTTGATATACTTTACCTGCTTCCACAAAATACTGTTTGAGGGCTGCGATATACCTGCTTCCACAAAATACTGATTAAGGGGTTTGATATACCTGTTTCCACAAAATGTTGATTGAGGCCTGCGATTTACCTGCTTCCACAAAATGCTGTTTAAGGGGTTTGATATACTTGCTTCCACAAAATACTGATTGAGGGTTGCGATATACCTGCTTCCACAAAATACTGATTAAGGGGTTCAATATACCTGTTTCCACCAAATATTGATTGAGGCCTGCGATATACCTGCTTCCTCAAAATACTGATTAAGGGCTTTGATATACTTGCTTCCACAAAATACTGATTGAGGGCTGCAATATACCTGTTTCCACAAATACTGCTCTTCTCTAGGGGCTTAGGCACAGAGTAATTTTGAAAATGACAGGCAGAGAAAGAGGCAGGGGTGGTAGAGGTCGGGCAGGTGCACCAGGCCGGAGTCTAAGTGGGAAGTTGGAGAAGGCGCGTGTGATTACTTCAAAGGGCACACTAGTGTTGGTTGAGTGGCTCACTCAGCCTTCCGCTTTTGCACACTCCTCATCCGCTGTATCTGCAACCTTAACACTCTCTGCTGTGTGCACCCCCAAATACACCACCGCCATAGCCCCTCGACTCGAGTCAAAGGAATGAAATTTAAATTCATTCTGAGACCTTTAGAGGTTCAGCAGGGTGAGCCATGGCTGTGTAAGATCTTCTAAAATGGCCAGAGATTTTCCTGTCCTGCCGCAAGACATCCTGTACCCCGGGGTATTTGGTATAAGTTCACAATGTGTGCCATGCATGGCACTGTGTCATTCTGCCCTGTTTCAGCCTGCTCAGCAGATTGGCACTGTTGTCGCACACCACTTTACCAACTGTCAAATTGAGCGGGGTTTGCCACTGATTGGCCTGTGAACGCAGAACTGAAAGCAGTGCAAGACCGGTGTTGCTCTTGGCTTCCAGGCACAACAGCTGCAGCATAGCATGGCAACGTCTCAACTGGGACATTGAATAAGTTCTCAGGAGCATGGGGGGGCACAGCGGAAGAGGCGGTTCGAGTGAAAAAGGAGGAGTCAGCTAAGGAGGAGACGGAGGATGGAGTAGGAGGAGGAGAAGAAGAGGCAGGCCTGCATGCAATCTTTGGCAGTAACACCAAATCCACAGTGGGCAGTAAAATTTATGTACTTCAGCCTAATATGCCTTCAGCCACATAATCACTTGTTTTTTTTCTGTAAGATGAATGCCTAATGTTTGGGGCCTGTACTTCATGGGCCTACAGTAAAATTGTTATCCACTGACCGCCTAATATACCTCCAGTCACATAATCAATTGTTCTTTTCTGTCTGGTGAATGCAAAATTTTTTGGGCCTGTACTCCACTAGTCTACAGTCAAATTGTTATCTATTGACCGCCTAATATGACTCTAGCCACATAATCACTTGTTCTTTTCTGTTAGGTGAATGCCTATTGCCTATCAAGTCCTGGGGCCTGTACTCCAACTGGTTTTACAGTAAAATTGTTATCCACTGACCACCTAATATACCTTCAGCCAAATAATCACTTGTTCTTTTCTGTCCGGTGAATCCCTAATGTTTGGGGCCTGTAATCCACTGACCTACAGTAAAATTGCTATCCACTGATCGTCTAATATACCTCCAGCCACATAATCACTTCTTCTTTTCTGTCCGGTGAATGCCTAATGTTTGGGGCCTGTACTCCACTGGCCTACAGTAAAATTGTTATCCACTGACCACCTAATATACCTCCAGCCACATAATCACTTGTTCTGTTCTGTTCGGTGAATGCCTAATGTCTGGGGCCTGTTCTACACTGGCCTACAGTAAAATTGCTATCCGCTGACCGCCTAATATGCCTTCAGCCACATAATCACTTGTTTTTTTCTGTAAGATGAATGCCTAATGTTTGGGGCCTGTACTCCATGGGCCTACAGTAAAATTGTTATCCACTGACCGCCTAATATACCTCCAGTCACATAATCAATTGTTCTTTTCTGTCTAGTGAATGCATAATTTTTTGGGCCTGTACTCAACTGGTCTACAGTCAAATTGTTATCTATTGACCGCCTAATATGCCTCTAGCCACATAATCACTTGTTCTTTTCTGTTAGGTGAATGCCTAATGTCTGGGGCCTGTACTCCACTGGTCTACAGTAAAACTGTTATCCACTGACCACCTAATATACCTCCAGCCACATAATCACTTGTTCTTTTCTGTCCGGTGAATCCCTAATGTTTGGGGCCTGTACTCCACTGACATACAGTAAAATTGTTATCCACTGACTGTCTAATACACCTCCAGCCACATAATCACTTGTTCTTTTCTGTCCGGTGAATGCCTAATGTTTGGGGCCTGTACTCCACTGGCCTACAGTAAAATTGTTATCCACTGACCGCCTAATATACCTCCAACCACATAATAACTTGTTCTTTTCTGTCTGGTGAATGCATGATTTTTGGGGCCTGTACTCCACTGGCCTACAGTAAAATTTATATCCAATGACCACCTAATATACCTCCAGCCACATAATCACTTGTTCTTTTCTGTCCGGTGAATGCTCAATGTTTGGGGCCTGTACGCCACTGGCCTACAGTAAAATTGTTATTAAGTGACCACCTAATGTTCCTCCAGCCACATAATCACTTGTTCGTTTATATCCGGTGAATGCCTAATGTTTGGGGCCTGTACGCCACAGTAAAAGTGTTATTAAGTGACCACCTAATGTTCCTCCTGCCACATTATCACTTGTTCTTTTATATCCGGTGAATGCCTAATGTTTGGGCCTGTACTTCACTGGCCTACAGTAAAAGTTGCTATCCACTGACTGCCTAATATACCTCCAACCACATAATTACTTGTTCTTTTCTGTCTGGTGAATGCATGATTTTTGGGGCCTGTACTCCCACTGGCCTACAGTAAAATTTATATCCAATGACCACCTAATATACCTCCAGCTACAAAATCACTTGTTCTTTTATATCCGTGAATGCCTAATGTTTGGGGCCTGTACTCCACTGGCTCTACAGTAAAGTTGTTATCCACTGACCGTCTAATATACCTCCTGCCACATAATCACTTGTTCTTTTCTGTCAGGTGAATGCCTAAATTTTGGGGTCCATACTCCCGTAGCCTAAAATAAAATATTTCTAGGCTCTAGCAGGGCACATTTTTGAAAGTTTCCCTTTATGATGCATAAAAATGGCCCCTGATTAAAATGCATATTTTTTGTGGGAATTTTTGCCATTGATCCCCCTCTGGTATATCACTGTCCATGTTGTGGGACCATTTGTGCACTTCTATTAAGTACTGAAGGTTTTTCAGGTTCGCCTGCCATTAAAATGAATGGGGCCTGCCGCGAATGCGTGATTAACCCTCTTGCCCAATGGCTGACCGCTGGCTTTTCGGAACTGCTAGTCCGCCAACTACTGCCATATAAACTGGTGGACTCGGAAGCCTTTAGAAAATTAATGGCCATTGGCACACCTCAATGGAAGGTCCCCGGAAAGAACTATTTCTCCCAGAAGGGCATCCCTGAGCTATATGGCCACGTTCAGTGGCAAGTTAATATATCTATGGCACATAGTGTCCGTGCCAAGATACATCTGATCATATACGTATGGTCTAGCAAACACAGGCAGGTAAGGTACATAACTTTTACTGCCCACTGGGTGAACCGTCTGGGTGAACCACAGTAACCCGTGGCACTCGTGTATTTGATGTTACCGCCACAGATTGCATGCAGGTCTGCCTCTTCTTCTCCTCCTCCTACTCCATCCTCCGTCTCCTCCTCAGCTGACTCCTTCTTTTCCACTGCTGCCGCCTCTTCCGCTGCACCCCAAGCTCCAAAGAACCTATTCGATGTGCTGAGATGTTGCCATGTTGTGCTGTGGCTGTTGTGCCTGAAAGCCAAGAGCCACACTGGAACTCGCACTGCTTTCTAGCTCAAGGCGGTCACGGAGCACGATTCAGCGGCTAACCCCGCCCAACCTGACAGTTGGTGAAGTGGTGTGCCACAACGTGTGCCAATCTTCTGAGCGCGCTCAAAACAGGGCAAAATTTCACATGTGCCGTGCATGGCACACTTTCTAAACTTAGTCGTGCAGCGATTCATTGCCAAATACACTGTGGTCCGGGACGTCCTGCGGCAGGCCGAGAAAATCTCTGACCATTTTGTAAAGATCTTACACGACCGTGGCTTGCCTTGCTGACGCTCAGCGGCGACACACCGCTCACCCGTCAGACGCCTGGTTTGCTGACTACCCACGACACGCTGAAACTCCATCTTGTATATGCTTTGATAGGCTGCCCTAGCAGAAATGTGCCATCAACGACTACCTGTACAAACTCTGAGGCAGGACAGGTTCTGGGAGCTTGGTTTCTTTCACCACGCCAGTGGCTGTCTGCACATGTGGATCACCAAACTGGTCAGTTGCAGCCAGAGCGCCATGAGTGA
Organism: Bufotes viridis; assembly: GCA_033119425.1. Lineage (NCBI taxonomy): Eukaryota > Metazoa > Chordata > Amphibia > Anura > Bufonidae > Bufotes > Bufotes viridis. The sequence continues at coordinate 336,759,411 of CM065593.1, read as the reverse complement.
CATGCGTATCTCGCCTTTTTCTGGGGTGTGCATTGTGTCCTGTCATTGATCAAAGCGTCGAGAAGCAGGAGCTGGAAAATTAGGAAGTCGCAATGCTGAACGAATTCCCGGGGGCTACTTCATATCAGACCAGTCAGCAGGAGTCTTCAGAGGAGGATGGCGAGCTGGGGGGAGGAGGAGGAGGAGACCCAAAGAAGAACAGGCTTTAAAACTTTCAGGGATCCCTGGTGTTGTCCGTGGCTGGGGGGAGGAGACCGAGGATGACATCCTCCTGGGCAATAAGCAGGAGCCAGGGCACTCCATCGCTTCCAATTTAGTGCAAATATGGGCCTTCATGCTCCAGTGTTTAAAGAGGGACCCCTGTATAAAAAGCATAAAGGTCAAGGACCTGTACTGGATGGCAACGTACTTAGACCCCCGGTACAAACATAAAATGGCAGACATGTTACTAGCATCACAGAGGGCTGTCAGAATGCAGCATTTCCAGGCCTTGCTGCGAGAGATGCTGCATTCTGCTGTTGCGGGCATTTCTCGGGTAGAGAAATTTTCACCCCCAGCGATACAAGTGCCATGCCTGCAAATAGAGGTTGGTTTGAAGATGTGTTGGTCACCTTAGATATGAGAACTTTCTTGCAGCCAGCCCATCGACAGTTGCCCTCCGGATCCAGCCTCAGGGAACGCCTAGACCAACAGGTGTCCGAGTACATCAGGTTAACGGCCGATGTGGACGCTCTCAGAAAAAAGGAACCCCTAGTCTACTGGGTGTGCAAGCTTGACCTGTGGCCAGAGCTGGCACAATTTGCCATGGAACTTTTGGCTTGCCCCTTATCCAGTGTCCTATCCGAAAGGACGTTCAGCGCAGCAGGGGGGATCGTGACCGATAAGCGCAATCGCCTAGCTCACGACAGTGTGGACTACCTCACATTTCTAAAAATGAATGAGGCATGGATCTCGGAAGAATTCAACACCTATGATGATCACGTGTAACTGAATTTCCTCATGCCAGCCTACACATATCCGCCACCACCCAGGACAAAGAATGGTCCTTGCCTTATGAATATACAGTGGGATAAAAGGCCTTTTCTGTCAGGTGAATGCCTAATTTTGAGGGCCTGCTCCGCTGTGTACTGGTGCTTATTCTGACACTAGGTCTGGGTTCACATCCTATTTTTGCCATCCATTTAATGCATACCAAAAATGTATGCGTTAACAGATGCCTCAGACTGATGTCGTACAGTGGACGTCCATTCACCATACAGTTCCATGGTAGAAAACAAATTTAAGTTAACGTATGTATTTTTTTTACTGGACTCTGCAGGATACAAAAACATGGAGAGCTGCATATTTGGATACATCAAACTGATAGGAAATAAAAAAGATTCTAGGATCCAGCAGGGCACACCTTTGACAGTTTTCCTTTAAGACTCATAAAAATGGCCCCTGATTAAAATACATATTTTTGGTGGGAATGTTTGCCAATGATCCCCCTCTGGTATGTCACTGTCCATGTTGTGGGACTATCTGTGCACTCATAGTTTGTGTTTGGTGGCTGAAAATATGACCTAAAGGTTTTTCAGGCTTCGCCTGCTATTAAAGTCAATGGGCGCGATGCGAATTTTGCTGTTCGCGAACATTTGATCTCGAACGCGCATTCGCGTTCGTGAACCGTCCCGGCCGATGTTCGTCCATGACTATATGGAACTTCTAAAAATCAACTAGCCAGCGAAATGCCCATAGCTGTAAATGAAGAGATGGCCGTACATGTGTAGCTTGCTTTCCAATTACAGTTGAGTGGGCCTCATTCTTGACATAGGAACAGGTCCCAGGATGGGAGCCACAACTATTGAACATTTATGGATATTCTATCGTAATTTGCCATAAATGTCTGGATGGGAATATTGCTTTTATAAAGGTTGTTTTCAGCAGCCTGTTAATCAAGGGTTGGGTCACTAGAAGGGCTTTATGGCCTTTTTAGGATTTTATTATGTTACAAATACATTCCCTTTCCAGGCTATGTCTTCTCCCTTAACATCTAGTTATTAAAGAAAAAATTGTACTTAGGTTAATATACAAAAATCATTTTATCATTAGGCACATAAATAATATTTGTTTAAATAATGTATTCTTTTCTACACATTATCACACATATCCATTGCATACATACTCAAAGTTCATATAAGTCGCTGACAGACATACCTAAAAGCAAATTGTTTATAGTGTACTGCAATTTTACAAGGGGTGATAGTTTGGTCACACATGGCTGTGCTAATCATCATCCCTTGACAAGCCTTCATCCCTCTGGGCCTCTTGACTAATTGCTTCCATTGTGTGTTGAGAGTCTTATGGGAGAAGCTAGAATAATTCCCTGGCTAAAACAAAAGTAGTAAAAGGAAAATCTCAATACTTTTTGAAAGGATACAGTTCTTTTCACCCAATAATAAAGGATTGCATTAGTGCAGAATATTGCTCATGCTGTTTAAAACTGGCTTTGAATAGAGAGAAATGAATGGCTTTGCTTTCTTGTCTGAAAGTGAAGTTTATTTTTAAATGTATTTTTCTGAATCACAGTGATATGACATTGGATGTATCTTCAAATATACATTAAGATTTTCTATTTAAGCACCATATGTGCAGCCAGGATTTCAGTTTTTTTTAAAAAATTCTAATCTTTACCTGTATGAATGTTTATTGAAATATAATAACTAGTAGAGATGAGCAAATTCATTAAATTTCACAATTTATGGTGAAATTATAATACTGAACAATAAGACTAGACTTAAACGTGATAAAGTCCTTTTACTAAGTACAATGTAGAACTTGAAATAGATATAGTAGCAGCAGGCTTTAGTGCAATTCTTCTCTGGCACCAATAAGGATATGAAGGCAGGTTGGTTGGTAGTGATTCAGCACATAGGTGATACTGGCTTAGGTGATAATCACTAGTGGTTATTTGATGATGGGTAGCTTAGCTGTAGTCCCTCACCTTACAACAGTGTCTGTAGATGCAGAAGTAGCAGGCCACTCTTCTGTCTGGACTCTGAAAGCTTCAGTTGAGGATAAATGGAGGATTTATGAAGAATCTGTGACAGCAGCAGGAGCACAGCAAGTTGCTTCCTCTCCGTACTGTAGATTCTGAGCAACTTTCCCCCCTGTCAGCAAGCAGAACCAGTCTATTCCTACAAAGAGGGGAGGACCAGGGTTGTTAACTCTGTTCCTGACATCCTTTGCCAAACATTCCTTGCTGATAATAATGAAATTCAATAAACAACTATATACAAGGTCTGGGGGTCTGGAGTACTACACATACATAACAATCTCTTTTTAACAAAGCTATTACCAGCCCTGTACTTTACATGAATCCAGATACCTCTACATTCATTGCTTGGAGCTACAGTATATGGTTAGATTTTATTGAAAAACTTGGTGGCTATACTAAATTTTTAATTACATGCAATTCCAAAAGTGTTATGATCCAGTTACTGGTTTGAAAAATGTAGAATATTTATTTGTGGGACAACCCCTCTAACTCCTTAATGTATAGCAGATCTCAGGTCTTTAAAGATGGTGCCCACTCCAGACCAGAGCGAGCACCATAGCTACCAGGTGCCTGCGATTCTATGACCCAGAGCCAGTACTAGACTTTCAGGCTCATTACTTGTATATTACAGTTCAAGCCAGCAGGTGGCAGCACTGAACTCTAATAAAGAGATTTCTGTATAGAATAATAGAGCAAATTCTATTATTCTATAAAACTGCAACCTGATAATTGCAAGTGGGATCCAGTTGGGGACCTACAAAAAGTAAAAATAAAAAAAGTAAAAAAATAGTTTAGAAAAATATAAAGAAACATATAAAAATTCAAATTGCTTCCCTTTCCCCAAAATCAAAATAAATGAACGATTTCAAAAAATAGCATCTTGGGCATCACCCGTACTATTAAAATATTAAAAAAATCCCATGTGATGAATGGCCTAACGGAAAAAAATAAATAAAATTGTCCGATTCCCTATTTTTTCATCACTTTTTCATCACAATTGAATAAAAAGTGATAAAACTCATGAACACCCCAAAATGATATTAGTAAAAACTACAGATCATCTTGCAAAAAATGAGCCCTCATATATCTCAATAGACATACCTAGTCACCAGAATACAACGATGACAAGAAAAAAAGATTTTTTTTTTCAGTATTAAAACACAAGAAAAATTATACAAGTGTTGTATTGCCATAATCGTACTTACCTGGAGAATGAAGAGCATAACAATTTAACTGCTTACTAAATGCCTTAAAAACAAAACGCATTTTGTTCCTCTAAATTTTATGCCATATTAAATGGTGCCATTAGAATGTAAAACTTGCTCCGTGAATGGAAAAATAAAGTTATAGTTCCAGGAAGGCAAGGAGCAAAAAACAAAAATGCAAAAACAGAAAGTCACTGCTTCAGGAAGGGATTAAAGATTTAAGATTAATCTGTCCATATAGCAGCTTGTATAACTCTTTCAAATTCTACTTGCCTATGGTGGCTGCTTTCGAATGCACTTAATGACATTTCACACAAAGGAAGATGAACACTAATTGTACAGTGAAACAAGACTCTGCTTCTCCAGAAAACAAATACTGGACATCAAAAGTCTGATATGCCTACGTGCCATATACAGTGGTATGCAAAGGTTTGGGCACACCTGCTTAAAAATACTATTACTGTGAACAGTTAAGCAAGTTGAAGATAAAATAATCTCTAAAAGGCATAACATTAAAGATGGCACATTCCCTTTGTATTTTAAGTAAAAACATTTATTTTATTTTCATCTTTTACATTTTCAAAATAACAAAAAAGGAAAAGGGTTAAATACAAAAGTACTGTGTATGGTTCATACCTAGTAGCACCCCCTTTGGCAAGTATCACAGCTTGTAAATGCTTTTTGTAGCCAGCCAAGAGTCTTTCAATTTTTGTTTGAGGGATTTTTATAAATTTTTCCTTGCAAAAGTCTTCCAGTTCTGTGAGATTCCTGGGCCATCTTGCATGCACTGTTTTTTTGAGGTCTATCCACAGATTTTCAATTATGTTCAGGGGACTGTGAGGGCCATGGCAAAACCTTCCGCTTGCACCTTTTGAGGTAATTTTTTGTGGTCTGTTTAGGATCATTATCCATTTGTAGAAGCCATTCTCTTTTTAACTTCAGCTTTTTTTTTTGCTTCATGAATTTGGTCTTATGTTTGCTTCATGAATATGCTGGAATTTCATTAAATCTATTCTTCCCTCTTCCCGTGAAATGTTCACCGTGCCCATGACTGCAACACAAACCCAAAGGCCTCTTTCACACGGGCGTCACGTTTGATGCCCGGATAGGATGAGGGTGCGTTGCGGGAAAATGCGCGATTTTTCCGTGCGCGTGCAAACTTTTGTAATGCGTTTTGCACACGCGTGTAAAAAATCGCCATGTTTGGTACCCAGACCCGAAGCCGGACTTCATCACTGAAGTCCGGTTTCGGGTTGAGTATTCTAGAGATTTTATTATTTTCCCTTATAACATGGTTATAAGGGAAAATAATAGCATTCTCAATAAAGAATGCTTTGTAGAATGTGGATTAAGGGGTTAAAATAAAAAACTTAACTCACCTTAGCCACTTGATCGCGTAGTTGGCGATCTCTTCTCTCTTCAAGCATTAGCTGCAGTCTAAAGGACCTGTGATGACGTCACATCACATGGTCCAATCACATGGTCCGTGATGGACCATGTGATTGGACCATGTGATATGACGTCATCACAGATCCTTGAGACTGTAGCTAATGCTTGAAGAGAGAAGAGATCGCCAACTACGATCAAGTGGCTAAGGTGAGTTAAGTTTTTATTTTTAACCCTTAATCCACATTCTACAAAGCATTCTTTATTAAAAATGCTATTATTTTCCCTTATAACCATGTTATAAGGGAAAATAATAAAGATCGGGTCCCGTCTCTTAGCAACCATGCGGGAAAACCGCACTGCATCTGCACTTGCTTGCGGATGCTTGCGATTTTCCCGCAGCCCCATTCACTTCTATGGGGCCTGCGTTGCGTGAAAAACGCAGAAACTGGAGCATGCTGCGAATTTCACGCAACGCAGAAGTGATGCGTGAAAATCAGCGCTCATGTGCACAGCCCCATAGAAATGAATGGGTCCGGATTCAGTGCGGGTGCAATGCGTCTACCTCACGCATTGCACCCTCGCGGAAATCACGCCCGTGTGAAAGGGGCCAAAGTGTGATTGATCCACCCTCATGCTTAATGATTGGAGAGGTGTTCTTTTCATGAAATTTTGTGTACTTTTTTTCTGCAAACATTTCCAAAATGCATCAGACTTGTTTAAACGTTCTTTTACAAACTTCCAACTGAATTTTGTGGTGAGGATGCAAGAGAGATTTTCTTATGACTCTTCCATGAAGGTCATATTTGTGCAAGTGTTGCTAAACAGTAGACCAATGTACCACAACTCCAGAATGTGCTCAATCTTCCTAAAGGTCTTTTGGTGTTAAGAGGGGGTTCTTTTTTTCATTTTAAAATACATTATAAAGACAAAACATCTACACAAAATCTTATATATTTTTAACCCCAAATACCCGACCCACCTACAGCCCATGTAGAGAGTGGTGACAGAACAAAAAAAAAAAAAATATATATATATATATATATATATATATATACAATCCTTTTCTCTTTCTTCTCCCCTATATATTCTTAAACCATTGATTCCATATTTGATTTAAAAATCCGTCCTCCCCATCATCATAAATTATCCTTTCTAATTTTAACATGTTATTCACAGATTTCTTCTATTCTTTAGAAGCTTGATCCTTTTCAATCCATTTTTTCAAAATTAGTAATTTGAAATTGCCTTAAATAGCAACTTACAAAGTACTAAGTTCTTCTCTTTAATCAAACCCAAGTGAACTGTACCCCCTGTAGGGATTAGCTCTGGTCTCGGGGATTATTCACACAAAGATTCTTCTTTACCACTTGATTTCCGGTCCAAACAGTGTGATTTATTTTGGCACACGGCATAACAAAATAAACATAATACAAAATAAACACCTTGCCCGTCTGGGCTCTTCCTACACATCAGCAGTGTGTCCTAATTCACTGAAAGCGCTGTTCACATACAGCTTTAACGTGTGGCTTTCCACGCCTCACAATCCCACAGCCTTACAGGCTATACCAAGTCTATTACATTTATTGGGGAGTGTAGCCCAGCAGTCCTCCCGACTCTGGCCTTGTGACCTGTCAGCCCAGGGGTCACGACGTCCCCCAATGTCTCGGCTAGCACCTGGCCCGTGGCCCTCAGCCAACCCAGCTGAGACCACTTCCACAGAGCCTCTGCACTAGGCCTCTGTGTTACACCACTCTCTCTCCAGAGTGAGCTCCACCCATGTCCAGCAAGTCCGGGACTAAATTCAATTGCTGGATGTGTGCAAGTTCTGGACTGGGACATGGGGAACAGGCACCCACCCAGCAAATTGCCTGTTCCCAGTAAAGCCCGCCCTGAACTAGCTGGAACCAGCTATACTATCTATTATGGTGTCCACCAACTACTTGTGTGGACACCTAAACTAGAGCCTTTACTCCACCAAGTCCGGGAACCTTGGTGACATGTTCCTTGGTTCACACATGGAACACACATGCTTCTTTTGGACTTCACATCCCATAGCATTATTCACACTGCCACACCCCAATATACATGCCACAGGATCATCTCTGTTGATTCCTCAAATTTGCATAAAACCTCACAGAGGTTAGACATATTCTTGATCGAGCACCAAATTGCTTGTGTGCTCGAGAAGTACACTAGTAAGTATTCCTATACAGTAGAAGTCTCATATTATTATTTTTTTGACTGGCTAAGCAGCTATATAGTGTAGTGGTTAAAGTTCTGGGCTGTGATGTAGAAGCTCAGGACGCACAACAGTCAGTGAGCTGGCGATTGCAAGCGCTGCTGCAGCGTTGCCAGACCGGCAAGTTGGGGTAGGTTTTAAGAAACTGCTGAACCACTAAGTTTAACACGTGGGCTAGGCATGGTATGTGTGTGAGCTTGCCGAGCACCAAAACCGACTCTAAGTTAAGCCATTATCAGACACAACCATGCCTGGTTGTAGGTTGAGTGGCAAGATCCATAGCTCAGTCTGGTCCCTTATACCCTGCCACAGCTCTGTGGCGGTGTGATGTTTGTCACCTAAGAAAATAGGTTTCAGCTACTGATTGATGGCTGACTGGTGCTGCAAGATGAGAATTCAGAGGTGGAAGTGGAGGAGGAGGTGGAGGAGGAGAAGGAGGGTTGCAGCCACTAAGGTAGGTGGTGGCAGAAATCCTGATGGAAGTAGGGCACGCAATTCTTGGCGTCGGTAGCATCTGTGCCATCCCTAGGTACGACTTTCTCCCGGCCCCACAATGTTCACCCAGTGTGCCATCAGGGAAATGTAGCGTCCCTGGCCACAAGCACTTGTCCATGTGTCAGTTGTTAAGTGGACCCTCCCAATAACTGCGTTGGTCAGGACACAGGTGATGTTACGGGATACATGTTGGTGTAAGGTGGGGAAGGCACACCGGGAAAAACATTTCCAGGGCCAGCAATTTGAAAAGGTGCGCATGTAGTGCTATGGCCTGTGGATGGGTATTTGCGCTTTTGTTTAAAGGCCTGGGGTATGGACATCTGTACGCTGCGCTGGGACACAGAAGTGGATGTGTAAGCTAATGGTGCTTGCGAAAGTCCAGGTGCAGGGGCGGGAGGCATCCGGGCCTGTGTCTTGGACAGGGGATTGGCCAGCACGTGACACAGGTGAAGAGGAGGCAGTGCTTTGACCCGCAGACACTGATTGTGGACCCAGGCATTCGGCCCACCTATTAGAGTGCTTTGATGCCATGTGGTGGATCATGCTGGTTGTGGTGAGGTTGCTAGTGTTCACACCCCTGCTCATTTTGGTACAGCACAGGTTGAAAATGACAATTCATTTATCGTCCGCACTTTCATCAAAAAAGCGGAATACCTAACTAGAGATGAGTGAACTTTAAAAAAAGTTCGGCGTTTGGGTTGTGGTAATCGCCGCATCCCGTTATGGATTCCACTACCGCGGACTATCCTGGCATATGGAATCCATAAGGGGCGGCTTCCACGAACGCGAACTGTTGAACAGCCGAAGGACCTGGGGTGACGTCACCGTCATGTGATCAGTGAAGGGGGCGTGGCTCAGCACTGGATTTGTGCTCCGGGGAACAGTTGCGGGCCTGTTTGCTGTGGCCCGCCTTCTCCCTTTTGCCACCCCACTGCCTCTTTCAGCCAGTTGCGGTGCTGCGGATCCCTTCCCCTCTGTACTGCTGTCCTCGCTCGGCTTGCCACCTTCCTAGGTTGGGTCAGTGATTTCATCATCCACAACCTCACTTATTGACAACTGTGTCTCATCATCAACCTCTTGAGGCACTAATTGCAGTTGATGTAATCATCATCCACCTTGTGAAACACTAATTGCCCACCATCATCTTCTTCTAACTGTGTATGCTCAAGAGTTCAGGAATCAGGGCACAAGATCTTCTCATGTTCCTCTTCAAGCGGGCTTAGCGAGAGGCCCAAATTAAGGAATGGCGATGAAAAGAGCTCCTCAGATTATCCGAATGTGGTATCATTTGTTTGCAAAGAGTCCATGGTGGGAGGAAGGAGGATCAGGGTGAGGATTCTGTTGACCAGACTTTTGGCTACTGAGACTGGACTTTGTGGAAGACATGGTGGTGCTTAATGACTGGAAGCATTATCTACTGCATTATCTCTCTGACTTCGAGAGTGGTGTCCTGTGCTGCCCTGCAAACTAGGACCTAAGCTAGGTATCATGGATGAGTGTGATTCTTGTGCTCTGCCAGCAGGCACAGTTTCTCCGTGCCCAGGGCCACGTGCTCCATCAGCAGCACAGCCAGTTCCCCTTCCCTTACTTCTCACCTTTATCATATTAAATGGTATATATGCTTGCAAGTATGTCACACGTACAGTAGCGCAGTTTTTTTTATTGTATGCCCAAATAAATTACAGTCAATGTCACAGATATTTGAGATGCGGAAACGTTATACAGGAGAGGTACCACAGGTAATGGCGTGGCTGTCAACAGCAGCTAAGAAAAAATTACAGTCAATGTCACAGATATCTGGGATGCGTAAACGTTATACAGGAGAGGTACCACAGGTAATGGCGCTGTGGTCAACAGCAGCTAAGAAAAAACTACAGTCAATGTCACAGATATTTGGGTTGCAGAAACATTATACAGGAAAGGTACCACAGGTAATAGCGCTGCTGTCACCAGCGGCTAAGAAAAAAATTACAGTCAATGTCACAGATATTTGGGATGCGGAAACGTAATACAGGAGATGTACAACAAGTAATGTTACTATCCCCAGCTTCTGCAGAAAAAGTACACAGGATGTCACAGATATTTTTAGTATGCGCACACGTTAAACATGAGACGTTGCGCAGATAATTTTGCTGTCCGCAGCTTCTACGGAAAAAGTACACTGGATGTCATAGATATTTTTAGGATGCGCAAATGTTATACAGGACATATAGCTCAGGTAATGTCACTGTCCGCAGTGTCTACGAAAAAAGTACACTGGATGTCACAGATATTTTTAGGATGTGCAAACTTTATACAGGAGATGTAGTGCAGGTAATGTCACTGTCCGCAGCAGACACCATCTAAGGAAAAAATACACTGGATGTCACAGATATTTTTAGAGGTAACGCAGATAATGTTGCTGTCTGCAGTGGCCAAACAATTTCAGAGAAATAATAAATCAAAAATCAAGAATTAAAGAGGCCAAAACAGTGCTAGAGGCTCCACAAATTGCTCAAGAAGTCAAGAACATTCCAAAAAATTGGAGCAATGAGAGTACCTTGAATCATCAGGGGACGCAGGTCCATCCGGAAAAATAAATCAAATAGAGATAACATACCCATGGAGAACACAGCATTCATATGGAAAAGTTGATACACAGAGGCAGCATATGGCGGCATATATAGAAAGGCAATTCTACACTTTCTGTTGATGGAGCAACCCAGCTCGGTATAAACGCTAAAGAGACACAAGGGGGAGCAGGGGAGGAAGTGTCCTCGCCCGCTACATACCCAGACCTGTGTCTCCCTATTCACAGAACTTTAACTCTAGTCCGTGAATGAAAGGACATTTAAAGGGACGGTTCATTATCACACAGAAAAGGATCCAAAGAGGTGCACCCAGGGAGGTGCCCATCAAAAACCAAAGAGAAGAAAAGGAGCAGACACAATTATAACATGGGATTGTATCCAGATCATACGAAACAACTAAAGTTTACTTGTTCATTCAGTCTGTGGGGGGCGGTGGTGTTAAAATGGAAGATCCACCATGTCTCCTTTTGGAGGATCCTCCTATCCCAGTCCCCCCCCACGGATGGGCTTGTGTATCCGGTCAATCCCCATAAAGGAGATAACCGAATCTCGTTCATCATGATGGGACAGAACATGTCGAGCCACTGGGGTGTCCCTCCGGTTCCTGATATCCCCCAGGTGTTCTCCAATGCACACACGGAGCTCCCTCTGTGTCTTCCCCACATATCTGAGGCCACATACACATTCACAGAGGTATATGACCCCCGTGGAGCGGCAATTAATGAAGTCATGGATTTCAAACTTCGAATCCGGGCGGACGCCCTTAAAGGTTTTACCTGGGTGAATGTATCTACAGAAAGTGCAACGACCACATTTGAAGCAACCCCGGGTGGGGTCTTTTAACCAAGTGGATGGTTTCGTGTGGGGGGACACAAAGTGACTATGCACTAACTGGTCCCTCAGGTTAGTGCCTCTTCTATATGTCACGGAGGCGTATGGAGATAATACCTCCGCAAGGTCAGGGTCCAGTCTAAGGTGCCTCAGTGGCGGCTAATGATTTTACGGATGTTAGATGCCGCCGAATCAAAGGTCCCTATGATTCGTATTGTCTTGGGGGAGCTAGTGGCCTCATTCTTGTTAGGGTGAAGCAAACTTGTCCGATCTTATGATGAGGCATTACGATATGCAGGCCTAAGAACCCGGTCGGGATACCCACGGCTACGGAAACGCTCCCTCAGATCCTTTGCTTTGGACCGAAAGTCCCCGACGTTGGAGCAGTTACGCCTAATCCGTAGGTACTGGCCGGTGGGAATTCCCCTCTTGAGTGGGACAGGGTGGCAACTGTCCCACCTCAAGAGGGAATTGGTGGCCGTAGGTTTGCGGTAAATCTTTGTACCAAGGCCCCCCCCATCCCCTCTGAAAATGAGGGTGTCGAGAAAGGGCAATTCGTTCCTCATGAAGACAGAGGTGAACCTCAAATTGATGTTATTGAGGTTAAAATCATGAACCATTCTGTTGAACTCGCCCTCCGTGCCGCTCCACAGGACGAATATGTCGTCTATGTAGTGGCACCACAGGGCGATACAGTCAAGATACCACCTCTGTCCTTCCCCAAAGACAATGGTCTCCTCCCACTAGCCCAGGAGCAAATTCGCATATGACGGTGCACATGAACTGCCCATGACAGTGCCCCTGAGCTGGTGGAAGATACGGCCATCGAATAGGAAGTAATTGCTGGTCAAGATAAACTCCAACAATTGGAGTACAAAGTCATTAAGTGGGCCGCACTGGAGACCCCTAGCCTTCAAAAAATGTGCAATGGCCAAGATGCCGTATTCATGTGGGATCGACTAGTATAAGGCCTCAACGTCGATCGAGGCTAAAGACCAGTGGGGTTCCAAACAAACCACCTCCAGCTTGGAGAGTAGGTCACTCGTGTCCCTCACATAAGGGGGAAGGGACTCAACAAAAGGGCACAGTACACGGTCCACATATATGCTGAAATTTTGTGCCAGGCTACCGACCCCTGAAACAATAGGGAGACCCTTCACTGGTAACGACTCCTTGTGGACCTTTGGCAAATAGTAAAATGTAGCCAAAGTGGGATGTGGGGGTAATAGATAGTCAAACTCGTCTTTGGTGATAAGACGGTTATTTTTTGCTTCCACAAGGAGTCGTTCCAGGGTATTCCTATATTTCAGGGTGGGGTCCTGTGAAAGTACCTCGTACCCCGAACTATCTTTGAGGATAGTCAGGCACATCTCCTTATAGGCCTCAGTGTTGGACACGTTTCCCCCCTTATCAGAGGGTTTGATCGTGATGGACCTGTCCTTTTTCAATTTATCAATAGCCAGCCTCTCTTGTTTGCTGCAATTGTATCGTGGGGGGGTGACCGTTAAATTGGCTAATTGGCTAATTCCTCCAGGATGTATTTCAAAAATACATCTATGCACGAGATGTCTCCCACCGGTGGCATCCGAGTGCTCCTTAACCTGAGGTCCGTAAAGTGTCCGGAAGTGGCTCTCCCAGGCTGAAGAGCAGTTTGACGTCCCCCAGAGTCTCGGTTGATATTCCCAGTTCACGGCACTCCTTCCTCTCTTTCAACTTGAAATGTTTGTGCCACTTCAACTTCCTGGCAAATAAGTGGAGATCTTTAGTCCACTTGAATAAATCACAAAGATTTACCGCAAACCTACGGCCACCAATTCCCTCTTGAGGTGGGACAGTTGCCACCCTGTCCCACTCAAGAGGGGAATTCCCACCGGCCAGTACCTACGGATTAGGCGTAACTGCTCCAACGTTGGGGACTTTCAGTCCGAAGCAAAGGATCTGAGGGAGCGTTTCCGTAGCCATGGGTATCCCTACCGGGTTCTTAGGCCTGCATATCGTAATGAGGCCACTAGCTCCCCCAAGACAATACGAATCATAGGGACCTTTGATTCAGCGGCATCTAACATCGGTGAAATCATTAGCTGCCACTGGGGCACACTTAGACTGGACCCTGACCTTGCGGAGGTATTATCTCCATACCCCTCCGTGACATATAGAAGAGGCACTAACCTGAGGGACCAGTTAGTGCATAGTCACTTTGTGTCCCCCCACACGAAACCATCCACTTGGTTAAAAGACCCCACCCGGGGTTGCTTCAAATGTGGTCGTTGCACTTTCTGTAGATACATTCACCCAGGTAAAACCTTTAAGGGCGTCCGCCCGGATTCGAAGTTTGAAATCCATGACTTCATTAATTGCCGCTCCACGGGGGTCATATACCTCTGTGAATGTGTATGTGGCCTCAGATATGTGGGGAAGACACAGAGGGAGCTCCGTGTGTGCATTGGAGAACACCTGGGGGATATCAGGAACCGGAGGGACACCCCAGTGGCTCGACATGTTCTGTCCCATCATGATGGACGAGATTCGGTTATCTCCTTTATGGGGATTGACCGGATACACAAGCCCATCCGTGGGGGGGACTAGGATAGGAGGATCCTCCAAAAGGAGACACGGTGGATCTTCCATTTTAACACCTTGCCCCCCCACGGACTGAATGAACAAGTAATCTTTAGTTGTTTCGTATGATCTGGACACAATCCCATGTTATAATTGTGTCTGCTCCCTTTCTTCTCTTTGGTTTTTGATGGGCACCTCCCTGGGTGCACCTCTTTGGATCCTTTTCTGTGTGATAATGAACCATCCCTTTAAATGTCCTTTCATTCACGGACTAGAGTTAAAGTTCTGTGAATAGGGAGACACAGGTCTGGGTATGTAGCGGGCGAGGATACTTACTCCCCTGCTCCCCCTTGTGTCTCTTTAGCGTTTATACCGAGCTGGGTTGCTCCATCAACAGAAAGTGTAGAATTATTGGATCAGCGCCTGCTTAGCATGCTTAGATATGCCCCCGTCTTTACCACACTAAGGGGGTTAGTTACATGATCGCATGTATATGTTTGTACCGCCTCAGGGCGCATACGTTATTTTTCTGTAAAAATCGCATCGCGATTTTGCGATTTTTCCATGCGCATTATGCGATTTTTAACGCGCATTGCGCATGCGTGATTTATTTGCGCTTTTTTGCGATCATATGTCAGGTCATGTGACATTGTGATGCTTTGAAGCGTGATCACATGTCACATGACTTCCGGCCCCTATTTAATCTCGGCTTCTTCCTGCAACCTGTGGGACACACTGAGGATACCGGGACCTCCACCATACACGGCAACCTACTCAAGCACTCGCTTGGATCACACATCCAAGGCAGCAGTAAGTGATTCTTATCTCATGCATAGTGCGATCTATTTATTTACTGTTTGAAGAAGGTGGCACTATGTGGATATGTGTTTTCTGACTGGGATATCATTGAATTATCTGTTTATAGGTTGCTGGTCCAGATAGAGCTGTTGCTATACGCCGCCTCTATATGATTGCCTTTCTATGTATGCCGCCATATGCTGCCTCTGTGTATCCACTTTTCCATATGAATGCTGTGTTCTTCATGGGTATGTTATCTCTATCTGATTTATTTTTCCGGATGGACCTGCGTCCCCTGATGATTCAAGGTACGTCCGTTTAGGTGCTAACTGATTAAACGCGTCGGGACGCCTATATTTATGTTTATATGCACGTAAGACATATCTGACCTACTGCTTCACATAGGCCCCCTGGACTGGGGTAGTCTGTGTGTTTTTCTAGATCATTATACGCTGTGTCTGACACAGATCCCTTAGGTTTTGCTACCACTCTGGACCCCCCAAGTACCTTTTTTAACTAGGGCAAGGTTGTGCAGGTAGAGGTTCCGGCATTGGGCCACCCCTTGCGGGGTTTTTTGGACCCAGTGGTAGCAATGCTAGGGTATATTAGGTCAAGTAGGGCAACACTAGAAGTTACTTTGGTCTGATAGTACAGGACCGGTGTCTCACGCATCAGGTGTGTCCAGGTTGTTTTGTGGTTGGGGCCTTGATGCATGTTTTTTTTAGCTGGACTTAATAAAAGTGAAGTTTTATTCTATCTCATTGCTCCAATTTTTAGGAATTTGCCAAACAATTTCACACTATTTAGCGCAGGTAGCGCTAAAAATATATATTGCTGCCAGATACAACAATAGTTCTTAAAATAACTTTTGAGTCTCTAACAATTGCATGCAATTTTACGCAGTTTGCTCTAATAATATAAAGGCTGCCAGATACAACAATAGTCCTTAAAAGGACTTTTGGGTCTCTACAATTGCACGCAATTTAGCGCAGGTTGCGCTAAAAATATATTTTGCTGCCAGACACAACAATAGCCATTAAAAGGACTTTTGGGTCTCTAACACCAACCCTGCCTAACAAAAATCTGTCACTATCTGTCCCTTCTACAGCACAGCTCTCTCTGACTAAGACTGAGCGAACCACGTGTCATGGGGTGCTTTATACACCGCGAACACCACGATGTGCTTAAGCCGTACTAGTGTTTGGCCGAGCTTGCTTATCCCTAAGTATTTACAACTATCTCCTTTATCCACCATATATACTCCCACACTCCTATTCAACTCACCCTCCCCTAATAACATCATATGTGATTTTTCCCAATTTATCTTCTATCCCGAAAAATAGCCAAACTTATCTATAATATTAATTATTTTTCCTACATCCACCTCAGTGTTATCCAAAAACAACAAAATATCATCCACATATAAAGTTATTTTTTCCCTAATATTACCATATTAAAATCCCTTAACCCCTTAAGGAATCAGCCCTATTTCACCTTAAGGACCCGGACATTTTTAGCAAATCTGACCTGTGTCACTTTATGTGGTGATAACTTTTAAACGCTTTTACTTACGCAGGCCATTCTGAGATAGTTTTTTCGTCACATATTGTACTTCATGACACTGGTAAAAAGTTCATTTTTATTCATAAAAAAATACCAAATTTACCAATTTGCAATTTTCCAAGTTTCAATTTCTTTATTCCTATAATACATAGTAATACCTCCAAAAATAGTTATTACTCTACATTCCCCATATGTCTACTTCATGTCTAGATAATTTTGGTAATGATATTTAATTTTTTGGGGATGTTACAAGGCTTAGACGTTTAGAAGCAAATCTTGAATTTTTTCAGAAATTTTCAAAAACCCACTTTTTAAGGATCAGTTCAGGTCTGAAGTCACTTTGTGAGGCTTACATAATAGAAACCACCCATTCTAGAAACTACACCCCTCAAGGTATTCAAAACTGATTTTACAAACTTTGTTAACCCTTTAGGTGTTCCACAAGAATTAATGGAAAATAGAGATAAAATTTCAAAATTTCACTTTTTTGGCAGATTTTCCATTTTAATAATTTTTTTCCAGTTACAAAGCAAGGTTTAACAGCCAAACAAAACTTAATATTTACTGCCCTGATTCTGTAGTTCACAGAAACACCCCATATGTGATCGTAAACTGCTGTACGGGCACACAGCAGGGTGCATAAGGAAAGGAATGCCATACGGTTTTTGGAAGGCAGATTTTGCTGGACTGGAATGCACCCCTAGAGTAGAAACTCCAAAAAAGTGACCCCATTTTAGAAACTAAGGGACAGAGTGGAAGTTTTGTTGGTACTATTTTAGGGTACATATGATTTTTGGTTGCTCTATATTACACTTTTTGTAAGGCAAGGTAACAAGAAATAGCTGTTTTGGCACCGTTTTTATTTTTTGTTTTTTGCAAAATTTATCTGACAGGTTAGATCATATGGTATTTTTATAGAGCAGGTTATTATGGACGCGGCGATACCTAATATGAATACTTTTCTTTATTCATGTAAGTTTTACACAATAATATAATTTTTGAAACAAAAAATAAATCATGTTTTAATGTCTCCATATTCTGAGAGCAATAGGTTTTTCAGTTTTTGGGCGATTATCTTAGGTAGGGTCTCATTTTTTTCTTAATGAGATGACGGTTTAATTGCTACTATTTTGAGAGGAATACGCCTTTTTGATCGCTTGGTATTACACTTTTTGTGATGTAAGGTGACCATTTTATTTTTTACGGTATTTACTTGAGGAGTTAGGTCATGTGATATTTTTATAGAGCAGGTTTTTACGGACACAGTGATACCTAAAATGTGTATTTTTCTTTTTCTTTATTCAGTGATATTTTTTTTGTGTTTTTTTTTTTTTTTACCAAGACCCACTTGGTTCTAGTAGATGCAGTGGATCTGGTGGCTATCTAATACAGTACAGTACACCATATAGTGTACTGTACTGTATTTTTTTTACTTTACATAGTCTAATCAGACTTTTGCCTTTAGCAGAAGTCTGACTAGACTTACAGTACCATGGCAAGCAGGACGCCTCTGAAAGCGTCCTGCTGCCATGGTAACCATCACCCGCTGCCAGAACAGAGCAGCGGGTGATGGGGAGGGAGGGGGGCTCTCTCCCTCTGTGATCCCATCCTGTCGGGGGGCTGAAAAGGCACAGCAGCCCCCCGATGGGAGAGGGAGGGAGCTCCCTCCCTGTTAACCCCTTCCATACACTGGTCCGTGCGGACCGCGGCATGGAAGCGGTTAAAATTGCTGACATCTGCAGCACAGATGTCAGCAGTTTTTAGCAGAGTGTCAGCAATGTGCTGACACTCTGCTAAAGCCACTGGACCACGAGGGAAACATTACAGAAGAGGCGGGCAGGGGATCGCTATTGCGATCCCGCCTGCCGCACCGCCCGCCTCCTGCGGCTCCCGCAGCCAATATGATTAGGGGCTGCAGGGGGGGTTAAAATATAAAACTTGGGGAACATTTAGTCTCTAATCAAAGATCGCATAAAGAGCTGCAAACCGCAGGTATGAATTGACCTGCGGTTTGCTGCGATCGCCGATACGGGGGGTCACATGACCCCCCTGGGCATTGTGACAGGATGCCCGCTGAATGATTTCAGCGGACATCCTGTTCCTATTAACCCCCGCTGCGCCGCACTCCCCTTTTAAAGATATGACGTACCGGTACGTCATGGGTCCTTAAGGACTCGGGAACCATGATGTACCGGTACGTCATGCGTCCTTAAGGGGTTAAACTCATCATTCTAAAGGATGATATTAGCTAATGGTTCTATTGCAATAGCAAAGAGCAGTGGGGATAGTGGACATCCCTGCCTTGTGCCTCTTAAAAGGGCAAAAGGCAGGGACATAAACCCATCCACCGAAACCCTAGCCCTAGGATGAGAATAGATTAACTTAATGCAGTCTATGAAACGCCCTCCAAAACCAAAACGTTTAAGAACGTCCCATAAATAATCCCATTATATACAATTGAACGCTTTAAGTTTAGTTGCATCCAAAGACAATTTACCTTTCTTACTTGCTTTTTGTCTATTTGCCTCTATATTGAAAAACTCCTTTCTTATATTAGAATTGATCAATCTCCCAGGAATAAAACCTGTCTGGTCCTCATTTATCATTAATTTAATTATTTTTGATAATCTTCCTGCCAAAACCTTTGCCAATAATTTTATATCAGTATTTAACAGAGATATGGGTCTATATGATTGCGACTCTAATAAATCCTTACCTTCTTTAGCCATCAAAACAATAAAAGCCTCTTCCATTGATTCAGGCAATGTTCCTGTCCTTAGAGCCTCACACAAGGTCCCCTTTAATTCTGGTAGTAATATTTGACCAAAAGGCCTTATATATTTCAAATGGTAATCTATCTCCTCCTGGTGCTTTTCCATCCTTTAAAGACCTCAAAGTCCCCTCTAATTCTTCCAATTGCATTTCCTTCTCCAAATATTCTCTTTGACTTAATGACACTTTTTTAAAGGGTATTTGATAGGGTTTAGCGAACCCGAACTGTAAAGTTTTTGGGTTCGTACCGAACTTTAGGGTTTTTTGGCGAATTCTTGGCGCTTTTTGAAAGGCTGCAGGACAGCCAATCAGCAAGCGTTTCACTAGTCTGCCCTTAGAAGCCATCCTAAAACTACAGAGATTATTGAGGGTGCTATGAGCCCAGTGACACTGAAAAATAAGTTTAATCCATCTGCTAGTTCCGTGGGTGTCGGCGGCCATTTTTGCAAGTGCAGTGCACTTGCAACTGTATGTAAACTGCATGTGTGCCAGGGACATTACTTTAATTCTGTTCTTGTAGCACAGTGAAGGACAAATTCCCTTTTTTGGGCGTTCGAATACCTCTACGGCCTGCAGTGCATACCTGGCAGTGAAAATTATTCATACTTCTGTCATACGTCTGTCATACTTTTTTGTGCCCTAAAGCGATTTTTTATCTGTCTGCCACAGGCTCTGACAGTCCAATAAAACCGCTTAATACTGCAGTAACCTTGCTGATATAAAAAGCACACTTTTTTTGCAAGATAGTACATTTACGGGCTATGCTGCATTTCTGACAGTCCAATTAAAATGTTACATACCGCAGTTACATTGCTGCTATTAAAAAGCACATTTTTGTTGTGCTAGATAGGAAATGTACGTGCTATGCTGCATTTCTGACAGTTCAATACAACCGTAACACACTGCATTTACATTGGTGCTATAAAAAAAAACACTTTTTGTGAAAGGTGACAGAGACGTAAATTTGTAAAAAGCGTCTGTTCAATTGGTGGTTGACATTTTACCAGTTTTGCAATATACAAACCCCTGCTCTACAAAAGTGACAGGGCGGTACATTTAAAAAAATCATCTGTTACATTGGTGGGTGACATTTTGCCAGTTTTGCCGTATACAAACCCCTGCTCTGCATAGGTGACAGGGAGGTCAATTTCAAAAAATCATCTGTTACATTGGTGGGTGACATTTTACCAGTTTTGCTGTATACAAACTCCTGCTCTGCATAGGTGACAGGGAGGTACATTTCAAAAAAATCATCTATTACATTGGTGGGTGACATTTTGCCAGTTTTGCCGTATACAAACCCCTGCTCTGCAGAGGTGACAGGGAGGTAAATCTCTAAAAATGGTATGTTACATTCTTGGGCCATAAAGTACCCCTGCACTGCATACCTGACTGGGAAATATATTCTGTAAATTAGGGAGCGTTCAAATTGTTGGCTGATCTGTATCCCTTCTTTCTTTCAAAGTACCCCTGCACTGCATAACAGACAGGGAACTTAGTTCATTACAATTGGCGGTTACATTGTCGCCTGACATAAAGACTTTTTTGGCTGTGAATACAAAGGTAGTCGTCAACAACAATGTGTTTTGTTTTTATATTTTTTTTTTTATAAATTGGGGTAGACCCCGAAACAATTGGAAATATATATATATAAAAAAAAAAGTATAGTATAACAGTGGTTGGTTGAGGCCGGTATACATGTCTATTCTGCATAAGGTATGAACAAGTCCTGTGGGATCCATGCCTGGTTCTTTTTAATAAACGTGAGATTGTCCAAGTTGGCTGTGGACAGGCAGCTGCGCTTGTCTGTGATAACGCCCCCAGCTGTGTTAAACACACGTTCAGACAATACACTGGCTGCAGGGCAGGCCAGCACCTCCAAGGCGTAAAGGTGAAGCTGAGGCCATGTCCCCAATTTGGAGACCAAGAAGTTAAATGTGGCAGACCCAGTGGTGTAGCTAGAAATGACTGGGCCCAACATCCAAATTTTTGAATGGGGTCCCCCTCCCCCAGTAATTTTTTTACAGCCTCTTCCTTTTATTCTGCCCTCATTCCTGTGGCTACTAAAGATCGCTCTCTCAGACCAGGCAGCTGTTCCACCCGTTTTCAACACTGTCTATACTGCCACTGTATATAATTTCATTGTATAATACTGTTGAGGGGGCCCTGACATAGTCTTTTAGTCCTCTTCCTCCTGGATGGTCCTCTTCTTGGTTAGGGCCCCAAAACTGCCGCTTTCGCTGCTTCCCCTGTAGCTACGAACCTGGGCAGACCCATCAGTCAGTACATGTAGGCGTGTGCACAGATACTATTCCACCATTTTGCTGAAATGCTGCTTCTTGGTAAGACGTTCCATATCTGCTGGTGGTGCTGGTTGTTGTGGCGTGGTGACAAAGCTTTTCCCCATTTCGCCATGCTAACCCTGCCTTCTGAGGTGCGGGCAGTGACCCAGCTGCGTTGGCGACTTCTTCCGCCTCCTCCTCTGCTTTAGCCTTGTGCTTCCACTGAGCCACCGCTGTCAAGTGTGAATGCCATCAGCAGCACGTCCACCAGCGTTGGCTTCTTCCAATCACGCTTCAGTGATGGAATTAAGAACGGCACGTTGGCCTTGTAATAGGGATCCAGCAGAGTGGCCACCCAGTAATCTGCACAAGTTAGAACGTGGGCAACTCGGCAGTTGATGCGCAGACACTGCAGCATGTAGTCGCTCATGTTTGCCAGGCTGCCCAGAGGCTGTTCTCTGTGGGAGGTGTATCATCTGTGTCCTCCGTATCCCCCCAGCCACGCTCAAGTGATGGCCATGAGCTGCTTTGGGTGCCACCCTGCTGTGAACACGCTTTCTTCTCCTCCTCCTCCAGAACTGTACCCTGGCTGGACAATTGTGTACCTGTCCTATGTTGGTGCAGGAACCCACCCTCTGAGCCACTTGTATGACTGGCTTTATAAGTTAAGGGTAAGGCATGTATATAGTTTTGTTTGTTTATTTCGCTTATCTGACTTATAGTTATTTAAATATGTTTCTAAGTAAATTTGTAAATAGTTTGTGAATGGGCATTAATGAGTGGTTTTAGTGAAATGGGGGGGGGGGGGGAGTGTAGGGTAGGAGTCTGGTCAGGTTAATTTTCTCTTTTTGAAATGTTCCTTGTATAGTTTTTGTTACGATTTATAATAAAAAGTCCTGATAACCGTGGAAATGTTACCCAACAATCTAACCAACAAATTTAATAAAATTATTTTCTTGTCACATCTGCGGCTCAGGCCGCAGGGGTAAATGAGCACCAATAAAAATGAATTTGTCCCACCAGAATCTAAGAGCTGCATTAACTGAATTGATTTTTACTGTCAGGTGTTCAGGAATTTCAGCACCACCAAATTCAGCACATGCGCCAGGTAAGGGTTGTGTGTCAAACCGGCTAAGCCCAGAGCTGCTACGAGATTTCGCCCATTATCGCACACCACCAGGCCGGGCTTGAGACTCAGTGACACCAACCACTCATCGGTCTGTTGTTCCATGACCGTCCACAGCTCCTGCGCTGTGTGGGGTTTGTCCCCAAAACAGATGAGTTTCAGAACAGCCTGCTGTCGTTTCCCCCTGGCTGTGCTGATGTTGGTGGTGAAGGTGTTACACTGAAAGGATGAGGAGGTGGTAGAGGAGGAGGAAGCGGAGTAGGAGGAGGAGGCAACAGAAGGCAAATAGAAATTCCCAGCAATCCTCGGGGGCGGAAGGACATGCGCCAAACTGTCCGCCTCTGGCCCAGCCGCCACTACATTTACCCAGTGTGCTGTTAGGGAGATATAACTTCCCTGCCCGTGCTTACCGGTCCACATATTGGGGGTTATGTGGATCTTGCCACAGATGGCGTTGCGCAGTGCACACCTGATTTTGTGCAGGGAAGGAATGGCTCACCTGGAAAAGTAGTGGCGCTGGGAACCACCTACTGTAGGACAGCCACCTCCATAAGTTATTTAAAAGTCTCCGTCCATCTCCAACAGACAGAATGACAGCATTTCAAGGGACCAGGAATTTAAAAATCGTGGCATTCAGGGCCAGGGATCGCGAGTGGTTAGGGGGTACTTTCTCTTTCTATTTCTCTTTCTAATTGGGAGATGGACAGCTGAATGCTTCCATGGGATAGCGTGGAGATGCTTGGTGATGGTGAAAGATGTGTTGGCGTTGCTGCCACATCCTCTGTTTGCAGGGTGGCAGGTGCCACTGTCTCTCACTTGTGCTCAAGTTTAGAAAGTTTGTTTTTAATTTTTATGCATTTTATGTTATTTTAAGTTATTTCCCTTTCCAAATTTGTTTTCAGGGCACTTGCCCTACTCTGACCCCCATTTTGCTTCAATTTCCAGCCCTCTGGCCCTTTCTAGAACTTTGTTAGAGCCATTTTAGTGCCCCAAAGTTCGGGTCCCCATTGACTTCAATGGGGTTTGGGTTCGGGGTCAAGTTCAGGTCCTGAACTCGAACTTTGCGGTGAAGTTCGGCAGAACCCAGCAAACCTGGACTTCCAGGTGTTCGCTTAACTCTAGTATTTGATTCAAACAATGATATAGCTCATCCTTTGCATGAAGTGTTTTTGATTAGAGTTGAGCGAACACCTGGATGTTCAGGTTCGAGAAGTTCGGCTGAAATTTCCGAAAATGTTCGGGTTCGGGATCCGAACTCGACCCAAACTTCATCCCGAACCCCATTGAAGTCAATGGGGACCCGAACTTTTGGGCACTAAAAAGGCTGTAAAATAGTCCAGGAATGGGCTAGAGGGCTACAAAAGGCAGCAAAATCTATGTAAATCCCCTGCAAACAAATATGGATAGGGAAATGAATTAAAATAAAATAAATAAAAATTAAGCAATATCAATTGGAGAGAGGTCCCGTAGCACAGAATCAGGCTTCAAGTCACCCACCAATGGAGAAGACCACTTTCAGTTATTTAGGCCCTAGCACCCAGACAGAGGACAGAGGTCGCATAGCAGAGAATCATGCGTCATGTCACCCACCAATGGAGAAGGCCACTTTTAGATAATTAGGCCCCTGGCACCCAGACGGAGGAGAGAGGTCGCATAGCAGAGAATCAGGCTTCATGTCATCCAGCAATAGAGAAGGTCATTTCCAGATATTTAGCCCAAGGCACACAGACAGAGGACAGAGGTCGCATAGCAGAGAATCAGGCTTCATGTCACCCACCACTGGAACAGGCCACTTTCAGATAATTAGGCCCCTGGCACCTAGACGGAGGAGAGGTTCATTTAACTTTTGGTTGCACCGCAATATAATGGTAAAATTAAAAAAAGAGGATTCAATAAAGAAGTGCCCCGGAGTACAAGAATATATGGTTGAGGTGGAGGCAGTTATAAATGTCTATTCTGCACAAGGGATGGACAGGTCCTGTGGGATCCATGCCTGGTTCATTTTTATGAACGTCAGCTTGTCCATGTTGGCTGTGGACAGGCGGCTGCGTGTGTCAGTAATGACGCCCCCTGCCGTGCTGAATACACGTTCAGACAAAACGCTGGCCGCCGGGCAGGCCACTACCTCCAAGGCCTAAAAGGCTAGCTCTGGCCACGTGAACAATTTGGAGACCCAGAAGTTGAATGGGGCCGAACCATCAGTCAGTACGTGGAAGGGTGTGCACACGTACTGTTCAACCATGTTAGTGAAATGCTGCCTCCTGCTAACACGTTCCGTATCAGGTGGTGGTGCAGTTAGCTGTGGCGTGGTGACAAACCTTTTCCACATTTTTGCCATGCTAACCCTGCCCTCAGAAGAGCTGGCCGTGATACAGCTGCGTTGGCAACCTCTTGCTCCTCCTCTGCCTTCGCCTTGGGCTTCCACTTGTTCCCCTGTGACATTTGGGAATGCTCTCAGGAGCGTGTCTACCAGCGTGCGCTTGTACTCGCGCATCTTCCTATCACACTCCAGTGCAGAAAGTAAGGTGGGCACATTGTCTTTGTACCAGGGATCCAGCAGGGTGGAAACCCAGTAGTCAGCACACGTTGTGGGCAACTTTGCTGTCGTTGAGCAGGCACTGCAGCATGTAGTCGCTCATGTGTGCCAGGCTTCCCAGAGGTAAGGACAAGCTGTCCTCTGTGGGAGGCGTATCGTCATCGTCCTCCGTATCCCCCCAGCTACGCACCAGTGATGGGCCTGAGCTGTGTTGGGTGCCACCCCGCTGTGAACCTGCTTCATCCTCATCCTCCTCCACCCCCTCCTCATCCTCCTCGTCCTCCAGTAGTGGACCCTGGCTGGCCACATTTGTACTTGGCCTCTGCTGTTGCAAAAAAACTCCCTCTGAGGCACTTCTAACAGACTGGCCTGAAAGTGCTAAAACTGACCACTCATCCTCCTCCTCCTCTTGGGTCACCTCCTCTTCCATCATCGCCCTAACTGTTTTCTCAAGGAGACATAGAAGTGGTATTGTAACTCTGATAACGGCGTCATCGCCACTGGCCATGTTGGTGGAGTACTCGAAACAGCGCAACAGGGCACACAGGTCTCACATGGAGGCCCAGTCATTGGTGGTGACCCATACGTGCTGCAGCTGAAACTCCTCTATGGTCTGCTGCTGCTCGCGCAGTCTCTCCAGCATGTGCAAGGTGGATTTCCACCTGGTGGGCACGTCGCATATGAGGCGGTGAGTGGGAAGGCCGAAGTAACGCTGTAGTGCAGACAAGCGAGCAGCGGCAGGATGAGAACGCCAGAAGCGCGCACAGACGGCCCTCACTTTATGCAGCAGCTCTGACATGTTGGGGTAGTTGTGAATGAACTTCTGCACCACCAAATTCAGCACATGCGCCAGGTAAGGGATGTGCGTATAACCGGCTAGTCCCAGAGCTGCAACGAGATTTCGCCCATTATCGCACACCACCAGGTCGGGCTTGAGGCCCACTGGAAGCAACCACTCATCGGTCTGTTGTTCAATACCCCGCCACAACTACTGCACGGTGTGGGGCCTGTCCCCCAAGCATATGAGTTTCAGAACTGCCTGCTGACGTTTACCCCGGGCTGTGCTGAAGTTGGTGGTGAAGGTGTGTGGCTGACTGGATGAGCAGGTGGAAGCAGAGGAGGAGGAAGCTCAGTAGGAGGAGGAGGCTACAGGAGGCAAATAATGATGCCCTGCGATTAGAGTTGAGCGAACTTGTGTATTAAGTTCGACTTCCAAAGTTCGGGTTCGGGTTATCGAAGCATCCCGTTATGGATTCCGCTACCACGGACCATAACGGCATTTGGAATCAATTAGGGGATTCTTTAATGAACCCGAACCTTGGACAACATTAAGGACCTGAGGTGACATCACCGTCATGTCATCAGTGCAGGGGGCGTGGCTTAGTACTGGATTGGATAAGAGGTGGGAGCCTACGACCTCTTATCCAATCCAGTACTGAGCCACGCCCCCTGCACTGATCACATGACGGTGACGTCACCCCAGGTCCTTCGTGTTGTCCAAGGTTCGGGTTTATTGAAGAATCCCCTTATGGATTCAAAATGCCGTTATGGTCCATGGTAGCGGAATCCATAATGGGATGCTTCGATAACCCGAACCCGAACTTTGGAAGCCGAACTTAAAACACAAGTTCGCTCAACTCTAACTGCGATAATTGGCGGCGGAAGGACGTGCACCAAAGAACTCTCCGCCTGGGGCCCAGTCACCACTACATTTACCCAGTGTGCAGTTAGGGAGAGTGCACACTTGGTTTTATCGGATACTTGGTTGTGAAGGCACGGCTGTCTTGGAGAAGTAGTGGCGGCTGGGAACAACATACTGTGAGACAGTCATCGCCATCAGCTGTTTGAAGCTGTCTGTGTCCACCAGCCTGAATGACAGCATTTCAAAGGCCAGTAGTTTAGAAATGCTGGCATTCAGGCCCAAGGCTCGAGGGTGGCTAGGTGGGAATTTACGCTTTCTCTCCAAGGTTTGTGAGATGGAGACCTGAACGCTGCCGTGTGACATGGTGGAGATGCTTGGTGATGCAGGTGGTGGTGTCGGTGGCACATCCTCTGTTTGGTGGGCAGCAGGTGCCAACATTCCTCCCGAGGCGGAGGAAAAGGCCGAGGCAGCAGCAGAAGAGGGAGCAGGGGGAGCCTGAGTGAGTTCCTTGCTGTTAAAGGTGTTTACTCCACTGCAGTTAATGCTTTGCATGTAGATGGCTGGTCATGCAGATTGTGCTAAGGTTCAGAATGTTAATGCCTCGCTTCAGGCTCTGATGGCACAGCATGCAAACCACTCGGATCTTGTCGTCAGCACATTGTTTAAAGAAGTGCCATGCCAGGGAACTTCTTGAAGCTGCCTTTGGGGTGCTAAAACCCTGGTGGCGGTGGCCAGTAGCAGGCGAACTCTCTTGGAGGCGGCTGTTCTGCTTTTGCCCCCTGCTCTCTCTTTTGCTACGCTGTTGGCTCGGTCTCACCACTGCCTCTTCCTTTGAACTAGGAAAGTCAATGGCACGACCTTCATTGCATGTGGGGTCTAGGACCTCATCATCCCCTGCATCGTCTTCCACGCAGTCTTCCTCCCTGACCTCCTGTTCGGTCTGCATACTGCAAAAAGACGCAGCAGTTGGCATCTGTGTTTCGTCATCATCAGAGACGTGCGGACTCCGATGAGGTGGTATTCCCATGTCCTCATCATCAGCAAACATAAGTGGTTGTGCATCAGTGCATTCTATGTCTTCCACCACTGGGGAAGGGCTAGGTGGATTCCCGTGGGAAACCCTGCCAGCAGAGTCTTCAAGCAACATAAGAGACTGCTGCATAACGAGGCTCTGACAGTTTCCCTGATATGCATGGGGGTGATGTGGCAGACTAATGGGCTTGGTTTTCAGGCGCCACCTGTGTGCTTTCTGCAGAAGACTGGGTGGGAGATAATGTTGTGAACGTGCTTGATCCACTGTCGGCCACCCAATTGACTAGCGCCTGTACTTGCTCAGGCCTTACCATCCTTAAAATGGCTTTGGGCCCCACCAAATATCGCTGTAAATTCTGGCGGGTACTGGAACCTGAGGTAGTTTGTTAACTAGGACGTGTGGCTGTGGCAGAATGGCCACGTCCTCTCCCAGCACTAGAGCGTCCACTAATACCACCACGACTGTGTCCGCGTCCTTACTAGATGTTTTCCTCATTGTTACCGTTCACCAAGCACCACAATAAGAAAAAATATATTTGGCCCAATGTATTGATTTCAAATTCAGGCATTTTTTTTTACAGGCATTAAACACTATCTGCCTATATATTTATGTACCGTATTACACTAATCTAGGCACAGCATTTTCCACTGATTTAGGGGAATATCAATTGTAGGCCTAGTATTTAGGCCCTGGATGAAAGATATCCTTTTATGGACAGATTTACACTTGGAGATGCAAGTAGCGTGTGAGAAAATATGTAGTATTTGATAGGATGATAATAAAAGATGACTAGATGCATCAGCTTGGTTTAAGTCTTTTCTGGCACCAGGAGAGTGAATGACCATATCAGACACGACACATATGATGATCAAAATCACTCTGTTTATTGATAATAAGGTTCAAGCCTTTATAGGACATTATACGCCCTTTCATTATTCAATCATCTTTTCCCAAACAATATAGACTCCAATCATAATGAGACACATACCGTCATACAACATACTTTCCCCAGTTACATCCTGGCCTTCATGCTCCACGTACTAGCTGACGCGGACAAGATAAGGAATTCCGGTTAGATACTCGGCTGCCCAAAACATTTGGTTATGACAGAATGTTCTTACACAAAGTTCAAGACAGCATATTCCTTCAATCCCCTCTTAGAACCTTATATTCATATTATATGGTTCTCCTTGCCCCTCTTTTGCCTATAAGTTCTTAAGTATTCCATATAAGCCTCTGGGGTATGTTCTTCAGGCCTTGGTGGGGTATTGTTCATCTCACCTGTGAGCACTGGAGTGTAATAAGACGTCGAGCGCACCCTCTTTTCAGTGAAACTTTGACATGTGGAAAGAAGCGAGGGTACGCATTGTACACAGCAACATAAGCATATCATTATAGCGATGATAGCAAATACCACTCCTAATACATATCGGATTTGACCAAAGTCAGGTATCCAGCTAAAAGCCAATCCCACCATCCTTGATTAGCGTCTTGTTTTATGTGTTTTATCATTTCTTCTAATTGGCCCATCTTATCCTTTATCCCTTGGGAATGATCTGATAAATTAAAACAGCACATACCTGAAAAAGCAGAGCACCCTATATCATGTTGTAATAGCAGATAATCAATGGTTGCCCTATTCTGTAGAATTGCCTTCTTATATGACTGTATATCTAGCAATATGTCCTGCAAGATTGCGCTAGTGACATTTATTTCTTTTACCATAAAGCAAGCAAGCCTTGAGATTGTCTTGTGGTTATATGCAGCTAACCCTGGTACTCCTACCATTGATATTGCCAGGCTTAAGTACTCTGTTTTTGAGAGAAGGTTCACATTATAATTACAATCTTCCGGTAACTGCACAGAAGATTCTCGTGTATAACGTGTTCGTGTTGCAGGAAGTAATGGTATCATGGCTAATGTTAGCCTAGCCATCGTGCAGGGTCTATCTGTAATGTTTGCTGGTATGTACGTGTAACTAAAGTTTACGCATGCTAACACCCATCCTGTTGGAAGGGGGACATGTTTGTCTAAGGATGGCACTATCTTTGTGATATTACATTGCATATTTCTTCCTGATATCATCTTTTTGCAACTACTTACGCCCCGTTGGCAAATATCTGGTTTGGTCTTATTTTGTTGCTTTGCTTGTATGCAGGGAGGTAGTAATTTTTCATCACAAGTGAAATTATAGCATACTTCTGCAGCTGTGACTAGACCTGTGATTATTCTGATCATATTACCTTGTAGATATCTATGTGTAGAGCAATTATAGCAGACATAATAGGGATTCACATGTCCATATCTAACATCATGTTCTTCTAAATCAGTGTCATTCCACTGGGAACGCAGGAGCCCTGTCCATATAGACACTGGAGTGGGCACTGCTACCAAGCAGGTTTCTAGAATATTGGATGCAGACAAGGTGGTTCGAAGACAGAAATCAGTTAGGTTCAGGGTCTTGGCCAGGTACAGCCACAGATTCTCCTTTGTCTTCCACAGATTGTCCTCTCCTCTGCATCCTGTTGTTAGGTATGTCTGTCTGTCCCATGATCGAAGAACAGTTATTAGGATGCATAAGGCTGCAATTGTCAGAACTGCAGGTCTCAGCCATTTTAAGGAATTCTCCGACTGTGTCATCTCGTTGGGGGTCAAGGCTGTCTGCCTCCGTTAGTACCCCTTCTTGTCGTTCCTTCTCGGTTGCCTTGTTCCTCTCCACCAATTTTATTCGCGTAGCGTGGATCCACGTGGGCGATTGCTCTGTCAGCACTGCTGTCCTGGTTACTGCCACGACGGTGGTGGGGGCGCTGTAGGCAAATTCCCCCGGTCTTTTCCCCTTTTTCAGTATCTTCACCAGCACAATATCCCCAGACCTAAAAGGGTGCGTGGGTTCCTGTGGAAGAGAGGGAGATTTACAAGCAACTTTTTCCTCAGTTTTGCTAAGGATTCGGATAAGATTAGTAATGTATTCATCCCTGATCTGGTCAATGTCTCCCTTCTGTGTTACTAAGGGGTGTCTTGCCCATGGGGCAGGGAATGGTCTTCCCATGAGTATTTTTGCTGTTGTTTCTGCATCCTCTGCCCTGGTGGGCAATACTTCTAGCCATCTTGAGAACATGTCTACTATTACCAATGCATATTCTTGTCTACCCTTTGTTGTGGGGATATGTGTGTAGTCTACCTGCAGATGGGTGAAAGGTGTAGTAGGGTAGTCCAGGCACTGATGTGGGATCTTAAGAGGGTTGTTTGGATTGTTTCTCAAACATGTAAGACATCTCCCTACATAATCAGCTACCAGTTTATTCATGTTGGTGATGTAAAAGTTTTGACCAAGGAGTAAACCTGTAGTTTGTATGCTGTTGTGTCCTACACCATGAAAATGAGCAATAAAGAGGGCAGCACTATGTTGTGGTATACAGGGTTTCCCCTCTTTGCAGATCAATCCAGTTTGTGGATTTTTCTGCAACACAGGGTACACCCAATCTTTCTCTTCTTCCTGTGATGCATATCGTTGCAGGTCAGTGATCATTTGGACAGTGTCCAAAGAGGGTGGTTTGAAGCATGCCATTTCCCATGAATCTTTGTGAATCCTAGTGGGGTTTTCTTTTGTAACTTGTTTTGCTATCTTGTCAGCTAAAGCATTGCCCTGGGACACTCTATCCTTGCCCTGCGTGTGTGCTTTGCAATGTACTATGGCCAGGCTAGAGGGTAGTTTAAGGGCAGCTAAAAGATTATCAATGAGGAGTGAATGAAAGATCTTCTTCCCATCTGCAGCAGTGAACCCCCGCCTTTGCCATATTACTCCATGATCCCACACTACCCCATGTGCATATCTACTGTCTGTGTAGATTGTGACTGGTTCGTCTGTATGTAGGGTACATGCTCTGGTGAGTGCAATTAGTTCGGCAGCCTGGGCTGATTGGACATGTATTGGTCTTGCTTCTAACACTATGTCGGGTAACATGACTATGGCATAGGCTGCGCAGAAGACAGCATCCAGTGGGCGTGAGCATGAGCCGTCAACAAATACTTCAGCTGCCCCTGTCACAGACGTCGCTGACAAATCCATTCTGGGGGAAGTCTCATACTCTAACACTTTGAGGCAGTCATGTGCGTCGGGCAGTGCGTCTTCTTCTCCTTTCGGCCCTATGAGTGCATTCAATATCGGTGCTGGCCCTGCTGAATGTGGGGCATATTTGATTTGTAAGGAAGGGTCACTTAACAAGAGTATCTCATATCCTGACAGTCGCTGGGCTGACATGTGTTGGGTGTGTATGCCTCGTAGTAACCCCACTACATCATGAGTTGTGTGTAGGATCGAGGGGTACCCCAGTGTGAGGGGGGTCGCGAGCTCCACCATCATAGCACAAGCCGCAAGAGTACGCAGACATGCCGGCATACCTTGTACGGATACCGGCATTATCTTTGAGAAAAAAGCACAAGGACGCAACTTGCCTCCATGTTCTTGTGTCAGCACCCCCGCCATGGTTTTACAATTTTGGCGCGCAAACATGTGGAACGGCAGCTTATAGTCAGGGAGGCCCAATCCTGGGCTACACATCAGAGAACATTTTAACATATCAAAAGCATTCAACATTTCCTCAGACCATCTTATGAGCTCTGGTTTGTCTTCCAGAGTGGCTTGCCTCAGGATATTATCATAGTAGGAACAGTCAGGGATCCATTGTCTGCAATAATTTATCATACCAAGGAAGGACAGCATTTCCTTCTTGGTGTGTGGGGTGACCAGTCCCACTACAGACTGGACTCGCTCCGGACTGATCCGCCTTTCCCTTTCTGTGAGGACAAAGCCCAAGTACTCAACTTGCTTTTTACACCATTGCATTTTCTTGCGTGACACCTTGTGTCCACATTCTGATAACCATTTTAACAAAGATACACCATCAGTAACATTGGCCTCCTCTGACATACTGCACAGTAACAAATCGTCCACATATTGTATCAGCACCGAACCTAGGGGGGGGTGCCATGGTTTCAAAGTGGCTTGGAGGACAATGCTGTACACTACAGGTGAATCAGCATATCCCTGTGGCATCCGGCCCCAGGTTAGCTGCCGTCCCTCAAAGAAAAAACCAAAAAGTAGTCTGGTACTCTTATTAACTGGGATTGAGAAGAAGGCATTCTTCAAATCAATAACACTAAACCAGGCGGCTTCTGCGGGGATGGAGGATAAGAGGGCAGTGATGTCTGGAACTAGAGGTGCAATGGGTACAATGAGATTGTAGATTGCCCTAAAATCCTGTAGAGGGGTCCGGCTCTCTCAAAGGTCCCTTGTACAAATCTTTGTTTAACACACTAGAGGTGGCACCGCTGTCTACCATAAACCCTGTTTTTCTTCCTGCTACTTTAAGTAAGATGATAGGCGTGTCTTTCCAGTGTGATGTGACCTGTGTGAAAGTTGGGGTGACTCCCTCCGGGCCCCGTCAGTAGGCTTGCTGGTTGTTCCAGTCAATAGGGAATCTGGGTTGGTTCTGTGTGTTCTGTTGGTTCCTGTTCTGTAATGCCTGTGTCGGCTGTTGTTGGTTATGTGCTACCTGCACTGATGTGTTTCTACGTGGTGCCGTGCACTGCCTTGCCCAGTGTCCTTCCTGCCCACAATTATAACAGCTGGTGTTTGAATATGGGTTTACGATCTGTTCTCTGTCTCCCTGCCTGTAGTTTCCACCTCTCCCCCTGCGTCTGCATACAAGTGTGGAGCTGGGAGTTTCCTCACATCAAAACATCCCGCTGCTTCTTTTTCATAAAGATGTGTCTCAAAGTCCTTCGTGTTATCGGATGTCCATGATGAAACATTTTGTTTCACAGTGAGGATCAGTTTATCAGACAGGTTATTAATGAATGTGGAAATGATTAAGCTGTCATTCTGGTGCATTGGTAAACCTGCCTCCAGCTTCCAGCAATCCATGAATCGTTTCCAGAATTCAGTAACAGTCTCGGCAGATTTTTGTTTACATGCCACTGCTACAGGGAGTGAGGACTTCTGTTTGAACACTTCACTCATGTGTTCCTGTACCTGTGTCCATATCTCTTTTTTGCCATCGGGTGTGTTACAAATGTAATTATCTGCCTCTGTGTTTGGTTGGATTTCTGAGATAGTTTTCACCTTTTTCCAATCCCATTCTGTGTGTGTACCTATAATTCCATCAATTATCAGCCTTAAATCTTCTTGGGTGAAATTGCGACCATTGCATGCCTTTTTTAAGTATGCTACCGTACCAAGGGGCGCTATTGAGGGCTTGGGACAGTGTTTAATGATTTTATTCAAATCATCTATGTCAAGAGGTTTTTTCATTAAGTGTGTGCCTACAGTCATGAAGGGTGCTGTTAACTCAACCTCTTCCCTATTCTCTTCTTTACCTTTTTTGCTCCTAGTATCATACCCACGTGAAGGTCCCACATCTGGGGTCTCCCTAATTTCCTCTTTTGGTTCGGACATGTCGGAGCTGGTTGCTAGGAGTGCTGCGGCCATTTCATCCTCCTCTTGTTTGGCCGCATTGGTACTAAGATACGTTGGTTGATGTACCTGGGGCTGTGGTGGTATGACCGGGGCATATGGGCAGTCATACAAGGGAGGAGGGTATATAGGAGGGGGGTGTTTCGGGTCTCCATGTTGGGTCTTCTGCTCTTGCCGGTTTAGTTCTATCTCATGTAACTTACTATCGTTTTTCACTATTCTCTTTTTAGTTTTATTCTCCCCATTTGTGTTGTACCAATGTGGAGCAATTTCCAACCATTGTACTCCTCCCTGTCTCATGTATTCCATGTCCCAGGACGGGTCGGGCTCAAAATGAGGCCACGCTTTAGTATCACCCAGGCAAAGTCCTTTGACCATGTCCATGTGATACATGCTGTTGTCTCCGTCTCTGGGAAAAGGATCAGCAGCCTGGGTGATACTAAAGCGTGGCCTTTTAAGTCTTTTCTGGCACCAGGAGAGTGAATGACCATATCAGACACGACACATATGATGATCAAAATCACTCTGTTTATTGATAATAAGGTTCAAGCCTTTATAGGACATTATACGCCCTTTCATTATTCAATCATCTTTTCCCAAACAATATATTGCCTTCAGCAATTGAATTTTAATACTTTGTATAATATACCCTTTAACGGACAGATATACAATGGGAGATGCACGGTAGCATGTGAAGTTATTGAGGATAACCCTCTCAGCACTTGTATATACACCTTGAGTGTAATATACCCTTTTACGCACAGAAATACACTATGAGATGCACAATAGTGCATGCAGATTTACAGGATTATGCTTTCAGCAATTGTAATGTAACAATTTTTGTAATATACTCTTTTACGGAAAGAAATATACTTGGAGATACACGCAGAGTGTAATATACCCTTTTACAGACAGATTAACACTTGGCCTGCAACAGCTGGAACACCAGATTCAGGGTATTGCTATATTGGCAAGTGAATTTCACCCCAGAACAAAATCAATCCTTTTAGGGATGCTATTAAACGTGACCAGTCACAACTGGAACACCAGATTTACTATATTTTTGCAACTGTATTTCACCCCAGAAAATAATATAACCTTTGACGGACACTAGGGAAATTATTCAGTCACCAGATTCACCAGAGCGGGATTATTGCTATTTTGGAACTAACTGAAGAAGAAGAAGGCACTAAAAACTAACTTTTATTAATGACTATTAAAAGCTAAACCAACAACGGTAGAGCTGGGGTGGACATACACGACATTTGCGAGTGAAGGCGGAGGACAAGGAGGCTACATCACGACGTGCAGATGCACAGGTAATGGAGTTTATACTCCTCCAAACATAAGAATATACAAACCATTAGAAATCCCCATTTAGTATGTGTTGCACAATTGACAACGCCGTCCAGTGCACATCTTGTATGATGTATGCAGTCCTAGATCGGCTGTTCGAGGGTGTATATCTTTGTTCAAAATGTGAGCAAATTACCCTTTTGGAATCGCAAATTGAGTATCTAAACAGGCAAGTTGCAACACTGAGAGGCATTGACAATTTTCAAAAGAGTTTGCTTCTCACCGAGCAAGCACTTTCTGGGGTAGATGAGGGGAGGGTGACAGTGGGAGGCTGAGGAAAGTGAGGTAGCTAGCTGGGTAACAGTTAGAAAGTCGGGTAGAGGGAAGAGTGCCAGAGAGGCTAGCCCTGATCTGACACACCCCAACAAGTTTGCATGTTTGGCAGATGAAGGGGATGTCAGTTAAGGGACAGCATTGCTGCAGCCGGACACTCCCTCTGATAGTCAGGGGAATGTCAGCTCCAGTAAGCAGGGGACCAGGAGAGCAGGGCAATGCAGACAGATGCTGGTAGTGGGAGACTCCATTATTAGGGGAACAGATAGGGCAATCTGTCACAAAGACCGTTATCGCCGAACAGTGTGCTGTCTTCCCGGCGCTAGAGTTGGACACATCGCGCATTGGGTTGACAGATTACTGGGAGGGACTGGAGCAAATCCAGCGGTCATGGTCCATATCGGAACCAATGACATAGTTAGAGGTAGGTGGAGAATCCTTAAAAATGATTTCAAGGATTTAGGTCAAAATCTTAGGGCAAGGACCTCAAAGGTAGTATTTTCCAAAATACTGCCTGTACCACGAGCCACAAAAGAAAGGTAGCGGGAGATAAGGGAGATTAACAAGTGGCTCAAGAACTGGTGTAGGAAGGAGGGGTTTGGTTCCTGGAGAACTGGGCCGACTTCTCTGTTGGCTACAGGCTCTATCGTAAGGACAGGCTGCACCTCAATGGGGAAGGGGCAGCTGTGTTGGGTAGAAAAATGGCTAAAAGATTGGAGTGTATAAACTAGAGACTGGGGGGAGGGTAATTATTACATTATAGGAAGGGAAGATAGTGCAGATAGAGACCAGGGGCGAGGTAGTGGGACTGGGGGAGGAATGGAAGGAGGAACTAGAACAGTTCAGAAAGAAATGTGTAGGGTTAAAAATATACATAAATCTCTCAACTGTATGTATACTAATGCCAGAAGCCTGACTAACAAGACTGGTGAACTGGAATTAGTGATGTGTGAGGAGGACTATGACATGGTGGGAATAACAGAGACATGGCTGGATGATAGCTATGACTGGGCACAAGGTTACAGTCTGTTCAGAAAGGATCGTCAAAAGCGGAGGGGGGGGAGGGGTCTGCCTTTATGTAAAGTCCTGTCTAAAGCCCACAGTCTGAGAAGATATAAGGGAGGGACATGAACATGTGGAGTCACTGTGGGTAGAGATATATGGCGCCAAAAACAACAATAAATTACTAATAGGAGTTTACTATAAACCACCTAATATACCAGAGTCCACAGAAAATCTACTACTAAACGAGATAGACGAGGCGGCAAATCATAATGAGGTGGTTTTTCTGTGGAACTTCAACTACCCAGATATTGACTGGGAAACCAAAAGCTGTACATCACATAAAGAAAACAGGTTCTTGGCAATAACCAAAGACAATTACTCCCAACTGGTTCAGGACCCGACTAGGGGGACGGCCATACTGGACCAATAGACCTGACAGAACAACAGACATGCAGGTTGGGGAACACCTGGGAACTAGTGACCATAAAGTAATAACCTTCAAATTATCATTCAAAAGAGTGTTTCTACAGGAAGGAACAAATATACCAAACCTCAAAAAGGCAAAATTTAGCCAGCTAAGAGAGGCCATAGGCCTAACTAACTGGGACAAAGTCCTAAAAAATAAAAATACAGCCAAAAAATGGGATATCTTTAAAAGCATCCTAAAATCTCATTGTGAGAGTTAAATACCTTATGGGAATAAAAGTTTAGGGAACAAAAAGAAACCAATGTGGATAAATAAAACTGTAAAGAAAGCAATAAATGACAAAAAGAAAGCATACCTGAATAAATCACTAAAACAGGAGGGTAGCAAGGAAGCACTGAAAAACAATAAGGAAAAAATCAGAACATGTAAGCAGACAAACTAGAGACCGAGAAATTCATTGCCAAAGAGAGTAAAACTAACCCTAAAATGTTCTTCAATTATATAAATGTTAAAAAGTCTAAATCTGAAGGTGTCGGCCCTTTAAAGAGTAATGAGGGGGGGAGTTGCAGGGAGCGATGAGGAGAAACCAAAGCTGTTAAATATTTTTTTCTCCAATATATTCACTGAGGTAAATAAACTGTCAGATGAAATGCTGAATGTAAAAATAAATTCCCCATTAAAAGTGTCCTGTCTGACTCAGGAAAAAGTACAACAACGACTTAAAAAGATTAAAATAGACAAATCGCCAGGACCGGATCGTGGAATGATGCTGAACGTGTGGTCCGTGATGTACTCACCGTCCACTGTCTCTATCGGGAGTGCTTTTGTTTTATATGTCTTAGTTAATACCCCGTTGATTCCCATAGAGGTCCGACTCTCTCAAGGTCCCTTGTACAAATCTTTGTTTAACACACTAGAGGTGGCACCGCTGTCTACCATAAACCCTGTTTTTTCTTCCTGCTACTTTAAGTAAGATGATAGGCGTGTCTTTCCAGTGTGATGTGACCTGTGTGAAAGTTGGGGTGACTCCCTCCCGGGCCCCGTCAGTAGGCTTGCTGGTTGTTCCAGTCAATAGGGAATCTGGGCTGGTTTCTGTGTGCTCTGTCTCGGCTGTTGGTTGGTTATGTGCTACCCTTACTGATGTGTTTCTACGTGGTGCCGTGCACTGCCTTGCCCAGTGTCCTTCCTGCCCACAATTATAACAGCTGGTGTTTGAATATGGGTTTACGATCTGTTCTCTGTCTCCCTGCCTGTAGTTTCCCACCTCTCCCCCTGCGTCTGCCTCTCCCCTCCCCTTGTGCCCGCATACAAGTGTGTAGCTGGGAGTTTCCTCACATCAAAACATCCCGCTGCTTGCTTTTTCATAAAGATGTTTCTCAAAGTCCTTCGTGTTATCGGATGTCCATGATGAAACATTTTGTTTCACAGTGAGGATCAGTTTATCAGACAGGTTGTTAATGAATGTGGAAATGATTAAGCTGTCATTCTGGTGCATTGGTAAACCGGCCTCCAGCTTCCAGCAATCCATGAATCGTTTCCAGAATTCAGTAACAGTCTCGGCAGATTTTTGTTTACATGCCACTGCTACAGGGAGTGAGGACTTCTGTTTGAACACTTCACTCATGTGTTCCTGTACCTGTGTCCATATCTCTTTTATGCCATCGGGTGTGTTACAGATGTAATTATCTGCCTCTGTGTTTGGTTGGATTTCTGAGATGGTTTTCACCTTTTTCCAATCCCATTCTGTGTGTGTACCTATAATTCTATCAGCAGCCTCCATTGTCTCAGTCCACCCTGCTAAGTTGCCTACCCATGGGTTTACTAAATAGTAGTTGGTAGGACTAACTCTTGACACATAAATTTTACATGTTTCACCTGGTTCAGGTTTGGGGCAATCAGTCTTGGATCCCCGCCCTCCCATTGTTGTATTCAGAGAATATTTGGAACAATATCTGCCCAGGGCTGGCTGTGCTGAATATAAGGAATATTCCTCTGAATCCCTAACGACTAGCGCTGTTTTGAATCGCCACTTGCATTCGGTATTTCTGGGTTATAACGGATTTCTCCTCGCCAGAGTACCGGGGCGTCTAACGATTCTCACAACGCATACAAGTTTACTCAACACAATTTCACAAAGTATTAATAACAATGAAGAGCGACTGTGCACTTACCACCCAGTCTGCAGATCATACAAACAGATAATCTTATACTTCTACAAGATCTTATAACATCTATGTATATTTGACATGTAAGAGTTAATCCAAGCTTTGACTTCCCTGTTCCCTGAACAGCGGTATTTTGGAGTGCACTCCCCTCTTAGTATCTATGCACAACTCCCTGAGTTGTGTTACGTGTGTCCCTGACACAGCTTCTGTAGCTCTCTAGTCTAAAATAGGGTTCATCCGTGCCTACTATTGCAGATCGAGGCGTGGCCGGTGCCCTCGGATCGGGCAGGGGACAAAAATCGATGTCACTTCTCACCAGACCCGAGGACGACCTCTCGATCCCAGTTCGAGCCCCCAAATTGATAGGATGATAATTACAGATGACTAGATGCATCAGCTTGGTTTAAGTCTTTTCTGGCACCAGGAGAGTGAATATGACCATATCAGACACGACACATATGATGATCAAAATCACTCTGTTTATTGATAATAAGGTTCAAGCCTTTATAGGACATTATACGCCCTTTCATTATTCAATCATCTTTTTCCAAACAATATAGCCTCCAATCATAATGAGATACATACCGTCATACAACATACTTTCCCCAGTTACATCCTGGCCTTCATGCTCCACGTACTAGCTGACGCGGACAAGATAAGGAATTCCGGTTAGATACTCATTTGCCCAAAACATTCTGGTTATGACAGAATGTTCTTAAACAAAGTTCAAGACAGCATATTCCTTCAGGCCCCCTCCCTGTAAGGCTTGAGAGAATACCTCCAGTAGATGAGGAAGAATGATATCCTTATACTTCCGATAAAATTCATACGGAAGACCATCTAGCCCTGGTGATGAATTCCCAGAAATGGAGCTCAAGGCCTCCTGGATCTCCAAAAGAGACAGTTCTCTTTCCAAACAATTTTTTTGGGCTTCTGTTAACATCGGAAGCGAGTTTTTATCCAGCAACTGCCTCGCCAGGTCAGGTGATAATCCAGGAGAAGCTCTATATGTCTGAGAAAAATATTGCAGAAAGATATCTTTGATTCCCTCTGAATCTGTTATAACTACACCATTAAAATTATGAATCGAAGTAATAGCTTTCTTTTTTCTTATCCTGTTGTAAAATTATTCTGGCTAGGAGCTTACCAGGACGTCCAGACTCGGAGAAGCACTTTTGCCCTTAAAAAACAACCTATGGTTTGCTTTCTCCATTACTAAGTCTTCCAGGGAGCTACTAGCCTTCTGCATCTCTTCTTTATTATCTTCGGTAGGTTGATCAATAAAACGCTCTGTTGTGGATGCCACGGTCCTAGACAATTCCTCCTCCCTTTTCCTAAATGATTTCCTCACAGCAGTGATTTCACTTATAAGGACCCCTCAAATATGCCTTCAAGGCGTCCCAAACTATATTAATTCTAGAGAGAGGAAGATTCACTTCCCAGAAAGAGGATACATATACTTTAATAGACTTATAGTTATCCATAATGGGTAGCCAATGTGGATTCAACCTAAAACAAGCTCCCTTTTATCGTTATTCTCCCCAGTACAAACCTCAATAGATACAGGTGAGTGATCTGAAACTATTCTTACTCCATAACGTGAGTGCATGATAGGCCCAGGGCTGTTCTGCAACTCAGGCCCTCCATCCATTTTAGTTTAATTTTTTTCTGTATGAAGAGGCTGCGGTGCTTCGTGAGCGTCACAGTCTCTTTCTAGGCCATATGATGTCACATTCATCATTCACATGGTCGAGGTGCAGCTCAGTCCCATCTAAGTGATTGGGGATGATCTGAAATACCAAGCACATTGCTATCAAATGGACATCGCTGTGCTTGTTAAGTAGCAAGAGGCTGCGGCGCTCACTGGAGACATCGCGGTCTCCTCAAACAACGGTTGGCGGGGTGCCAGGAATCATACCCCACCATCTCATAGCTCTCTGAGTACAGATGTCATAGATGTTACCTGCAGTCTATGTAACACCCCACATAACACAGTGAACTATTGTGTTATGTGGGATGTATTATAGAACTGCATGGAACTATCTACTACATTATCTGCACAAAGAAAGTTATGACTATTATCTGGGCTGTTACATAGGACTGCAGGTGACAAATTAAAATTTTAGTTGCCAAATTTAAAATACATATGATTATGATAAAAACTTGGAGGAAAGATGAGAGGCAGGTCACAGTAGTGAGCCACCTCTACATATAGGAGAATACAGCACCACATACCTCTTACATCCAGTGACATCTCCTGTCATGTAGACCTTCTCTTTCCTCTTCTCCTCCGTTTGACTTAGTACGGCATGACTAATTCTTTCCGCCACATCTCGTCTCTACAGAGTTTGTTACACAGACACATTAGATTTCTCAAAATTGGGGTCATTTATCAAACTGGTGTAAAGTAGAACTGGCTTAGTTGCCCATAGCAACCAATCAGATTTCAGCTTTCATTTTTCCAAAGGAGCTGCGAAAAATGAAAGGTGGAATCTGTTGCTGTGAGCAACTAAGCCAGGTCACTTTTTACACCAGCTATAAATTATCCCAAAGGTCCCTATAGTGTCTACAGCAGTTATAATGTCCCCTAGAGGGCCCCCAGCAATAACAACAACACCCTATATTGTGCTCCAGGTAATAATGCCTGTATAGTGTCCCCAAAAATAATGTCCCCTAATAGCAATGCCCTAATTTCCCCACACTGCTCCCACATAATAATTTCCCCACACTGCCCCATATAGTAATTTCCCACACTGCCCCATATAGTAACTTCCCCCACACTGCCCCATATAGTACTTCCCCACACTGCCCCATATAGTAATTTCCCACACTGCCCCATATAGTAACTTCCCCACACTGCCCTCATATAGTAATTTCCCCCACACTGCCCCCATATAGTAATTTCCCCACACTTCCCCATATAGTAATTTCCCACATTGCCCCCATATAGTAATTTCCCCACACTGCCCCATATAATAATTTCTCCCACATGCCCCTTATATAGTAATTTCCCCACACTGCCCCCATATGGTAATTTCCCTCACACTGCTCTTATATAGTAATTTCCCCCACACTGCCCCCATATAGTAATTTCCCTCACACTGCCCCCATATAGTAATTTCCCCACACTGCCCCATATAGTAATTTCCCCACACTGCCCCATATAGTAATTTCCCCACACTGCCCCATATAGTAATTTCCCCACACTGCCCCATATAGTAATTTCCCCACACTGCCCACATATAATAATTTCCCTCACACTGCATCCATATAGTAATTTCCCCACACTGCCCCCATATAATAATTTCCCCACACTGCCCCCATATAGTAATTTCCCTATACTGCTCCATATAGTAATTTCCTCCACACTGTTCCCATAAAGTAATTCGCCTCCACACTGCCCTCCCATGAAAATATTTGCCCCACACTGCCCCCATGAAGTAATTTTCCCCACACTGCCCGATGAAGTAATTT
Organism: Bufotes viridis; assembly: GCA_033119425.1. NCBI lineage: Eukaryota > Metazoa > Chordata > Amphibia > Anura > Bufonidae > Bufotes > Bufotes viridis. The sequence goes on along the minus strand of CM065593.1, from coordinate 336,716,159 downwards.
GTCGTCACACTGCCCCCATAAAGTAATTTGCCACCACACTGCCCCCCATGAAGTAATTTGCCCCCATGTAATAATCTGCTCCCAATGAAATTATTTGCCCCCATGTAATAATCTGCACCTATACTGCGCCCCACACTGCTCCCATGTCCTCCTCTGGCCCCAAAGGCACACACAGAAAAAAACAACAACTAAAGCTAATACTTACCTGGGTTCGGGATGGTGAGGCAGGGCCGCAGGCGCGCAATCCTCATTGTCCTGCGTCCCGGCGCAGGCACGTGATGATGTCATCACGCACGCCTGCACCGGGAATAAACTACCACATAGGCCTCAGGCCTACTGAGCCTGAAGCCTATGGTGTTGATCGGCCGGCGGGGCAGGGAACTATGCGCTCCTGTGCCTCGCCGCAGTATGTGGGTGCTCGGGTCGGCATTGGGCCCCCAGTGATGCCGGGCCCGGGCTGCCGACCCGAACGCCCCTATGTTAATCCGCCACTGCTTCCCACATCTGCATCTAAAGTCAGCCTGTCCTTTTTAGGATCCATAACAGAGTTAAAGTCTCCCATCAGTACAAGCCGACATTCTGGTTTCTTTTCCAGAAAGCACAATAGTTGGGTAAGTGGATACATAGAAAGTAGGCGGAGGTATGTAGAAAAAGGCGAGAATATAGCTGTGACCATAAAGCCTACCATACAGAAAGATAAATCTACCCTGGTCGTCTATATAAGAGTCTATTAAAGTAAAATCTATAGAATTATGAATCAGGACTGATACTCCCTAGAGGCACTATTAAAGGTTGAGTGATAGGATTGAGAGTACCAACCCGTCGTCAAATGGGTCACTGTCTCATCAGTGAGATGAGTTTCCACTATACAAATAATTGCAGGAAGGTATCTCTTTAATGCATCGATAATAGCTTGCCTCTTAACCCTTTCTCCAAGGCCTCTGACATTCCAGGAGGCGATTCTAACGGACATTAATTAAGAGAAGAAAGAAAAAAAAAACCTTCCCTACAGGGACAATACCCATTTAATTGCTAAATAGCAATTCCATGATTCTAGTGTTCCAGCAGTTGGAGGCCTATTTGAAATCAGTCCGTAAAAAGGATATATATTTCTTTCTGTGTTGAAATTCTATTGCAAACATTGCGATTCCCTAAATCTGGTGTTCCAGCAGTTGCAGGCCTATTTAAAAATCAGTCCGTAAAAGGGTATATTTCTGTCTGTGGTGAAATGTAATTGCTAAAATAGCAATTCCATAATTCTAGTGTTCCAGCAGTTGCAGGCCTATTTGAAATCAGTCCGTAAAAGGGTATATTTCTTTCTGAGTTGAAATTTTATTGCAAACATTGCAATTCCCTAAAATCTGGTATTCCAGCAGTTGCAGGCCTATTTGAAATCTGTCCGTAAAAGGGTAAATTTCTGTCTATGGTGAACTTCAATTGCTAAAATAGTAATTCCATACATTTAGTGTTCCAGCAGTTGCAGGCCTATTTGAAATCAGTCCGTAAAAAGGTATATTTCTTTCTATGGTAAAATTTAATTGCTAAAATAGCAATTCCATAAATCTAGTGTTCCAGCAGTTGCTTCCTTTTTAAGTCTGTCCGCAAAAGGGTATATTTCCTTTGTGGTGAAATGTAATTGCTAAAATAGCAATTCCATAAATCTAGTTTTCCAGCAGTTGCAGGCCGATTTGAAATCTGTCCGTAAAGGGTATATTACACAAAGTGTTAAAATACAATTGCTGAAGGCATAATCCTACATATTTTTTCACACGCTACTGTGCATCTCCAAGTGTAAATCTGTCCATAAAGGATACCTTTCATCCAGGGCCTAAATACTAGCCCTAAAAGAGATATTCCCTAAATCAGTGGTTACTGCTGTGCCTGGATTAGTGTAATACGCTAAATAAATAACTAGGCAGATAGTGTTAGGTGCCTGTAAAAAAGGCCTGAATTTGAAATCAATACATTGGGCCAAATATTTTTTCTTATTGTGGTGCTTGGTGAACGGTAACAATGAGGAAAACATCTAGTAAGGGACGCGGACGCGGTCGTGGTGGTGTTAGTGTACCCTCTGGTGCTGGAAGAACGTGGCCATTCTGCCACAGCCACACGTCCTAGTGAACCAACTACCTCAGGTTCCAGTACCCGCCAGAATTTACAGCGATATTTGGTGGGGCCCAATGCCGTTCTAAGGATGGTAAGGCCTGAGCAGGTACAGGTGCTAGTCAATTGGGTGTCCGACAGTGGATCCAGCACGTTCACAATATTATCTCCCACCCAGTCTTCTGTAGAAAGCGCCTAGATGGCGCCCGAAAACCAAGCGCATCAGTCTGTCACATCACCCCCATGCATATCAGGGAAACTTTCTGAGCCTCAAGTTATGCAGCAGTCTCTTATGCTGTTTGAAGACTCTGCTGGCAGGGTTTCCCAAGGGCATCCACCTAGCCCTTCCCCAGCAGTGGAAGACATAGAATGCGCTGGCGCACAACCACTGATGTTTCCTGATGATTAGGACATGGGAATACCACCTCATCGGAGTCCGCACGTCTCTGATGATGACAAAACAAAGGTGCCAACTGCCGCGTCCTACTGCTGTGTGCAGACTGAACAGGAGACGGTCAGGGAGGAAGACTGGGTGGAAGACGATAAAGAGGACGATGAGGTCATAGACCCCACATGGAATGAAGGCCGTGCCGCTGACTTTCAGAGTTCAGAGGAAGAGGCATTGGAGAGACCGAGCCAACAGTGAAGCAAAAGAGGGAGCAAGGGGCAAAATCAGACCAGCCGCCGCCAAGAGAGTTCGCCTGCTACTGGCCACCGCCACCAGGGACCGAAGCACCCCAAAGGCAGCTTCAAGGAGTTCCCTGGCATGGCACTTCTTCAAACAATATGCTGACGACAAGACTCGAGTGGTTTGCACGCTGTGCCATCAGATCCTGAAGCGAGGCATTAACGTTCTGAACCTTAGCACAACCTGCATGACCAGGCATCTACATGCAAAGCATGAACTGCAGTGGAGTAAACACCTTAAAAGCAAGGAACTCACTCTGGTCTCCCCTGCTCCCTCTTCTGCTGCTGCCTCGGCCTCTTCCTCCGCCTCGGGAGGAATGTTGGCACCTGCCGCCCACCAAACAGAGGATGTGCCACTGACACCACCACCTGCGTCACCAAGCATCTCCACCATGTCACACGGCAGTGTTCAGCTCTCCATCTCACAAACCTTGGAAAGAAAGCGTAAATTCCCACCTAGCCACCCTCGAGCCCTGGGCCTGAATGCCAGCATTTCTAAACTACTGGCCTTTGAAATGCTGTCATTCAGGCTGAGTGGACACAGACAGCTTCAAACAGCTGATGTCCATGGCTGTCCCACAGTATGTTGTTCCCAGCCGCCACTACTTCTCCAAGACAGCCGTGCCTTCCCTGCACAACCAAGTATCCGATAAAATCAAGTGTGCACTGCGCAACGCCATCTGTGGCAAGGTCCATCTAACCCCAGATACGTGGACCAGTAAGCACGGCCAGGGACGCTATATCTCCCTAACTGCACACTGGGTAAATGTAGTGGCGGCTGGGCCCCAGGTGGAGAGTTCCTTGGCGCACGTTCTTCCGCCACCAAGGATCGCATGGCATCATTCTTTGCCTCCTGTAGCCTCCTCCTCCTACTCGGCTTCCTCCTCCTCTGCTTCCACAAGCTCATCCAGTCAACCACACACCTTCACCACCAACTTCAGCACAGCCCGGGGTAAACGTCAGCAGGCCATTCTGAAACTCTTATGTTTGGGGGACAGGCCCCACACCGCGAAAGAGTTGTGGCGGGGTATTGACAAAAAGACAGACGAGTGGTTTCTGCCGGTGGGCTTCAAGCCCGGCTTGGTTGTGTACGATAATGGGCGAAATCTCGTCGCAGCTCTGGAACTCCACTTGCCCTTGCTGGAGAGACTGTGCGAGCAGCAGCAGGCCATAGTGGAGCTTCAGCTGCAACACGCACGCGTCAGTCGCACTCCGGGACAGCACCACTTCACCACCAATGATTGGGCCTACATGCGAGACCTGTGTGCCCTGTTGCGCTGTTCCGAGTACTCCACCAACATGGGCAGTGGTGATGACAACGTTATCAGTGTTACAATTCTACTTCTATATTCCTTGAGAAAACGCTTAGGGCTATGATGGAAGAGGATGTGGCCCAGGAGGAGGAGGAGGAGGAGGATGAGGGTCATTTTAGCACTTTCAGGCCAGTCTGTTACAAGTGGCTCAGAGGGAGGCTTTTTGCAACAGCAGAGGCCAGGTACAAATGTGGCCAGCCAGGGCCCACTACTGGAGGACGAGGAGGATGAGGAGGAGGTGGAGGAGGATGAGAATGAAGCAGGTTTACAGCAGGGTGGCACCCGACACAGCTCAGGCCCATCACTTGTGCGTGGCTGGGGGGATACGGAGGACGATGACGATACGTCTCCCACAGAGGACAGCTTGTCCTTACCTCTGGGGATCCTGGCACACATGAGCGACTACATGCGCAACGACAGCAGAGTTGCCCACATTTTAACGTGTGTGGACTACTGTGTTGCCACCCTGCTGGATCCCCGGTACAAAGACAATGTGCCCACCTTACTTCCTGCACTGGAGCTTGATAGGGAGATACGCGAGTACAAGCGCACGCTGGTAGACGCGCTCCTGAGAGCATTCCCAAATGTCACAGGGGAACAGGTGGAAACCCAAGGCGAAGGCAGAGGAGGAGCAAGAGGTTGCCAACGCAGCTGTGTCACAGCCAGATCCTCTGAGGGCAGGGTTAGCATGGCAGAAATGTGGAAAAGTTTTGTCTCCACGCCACAGCTAACTGCACCACCACCTGATACGGAACGTGTTAGCAGGAGGTAGCATTTCACTAAAATGGTTGAACAGTACGTCTGCACACCTCTCCACGTACTGACTGATGGTTCGGCCCCATTCAACTTCTGGGTCTCCAAATTGTCCACGTGGCCAGAGTTAGAATTTTATGCCTTGGAGATGCTGGGCTGCCCGGCGGCCAGCGTTTTGTCTGAACGTGTATTCAGCACGGCAGGGGGCGTCATTACTGACAAACGCAGCCGCCTGTCCACAGCCAACGTGGACAAGCTGACGTTCATAAAAATGAACCAGGCATGGATCCCACAGGACCTGTCCCTCCCTTGTGCAGAATAGACATTTATAACTGCCTCCCCCTCAACCATGTATTCTTGTACTCCGGGGCACTTCTTTATTGAATCCTCATTTTTTTAACTTTACCATGATCTCGCGGTGCAACCCAAAGTTAAATGAACCTCTCCTCCGTCTGGGGCCTAATTATCTGAAAGTGGTCTTCTCCAGTGGTGGGTGATATCAAGCATGATTCTCTGCTGTGGGACCTCTCTCCTCAATCTGGGCACCAGGGCCTAAATAACTGAAAGTGGCCTGTTACAATGGTGGGTGACCTGAAGCCTGAACCTCTGCCATGCGACCTCTCTCCTCTGTCTGGGTGCTGTGGGCTAAATATCTGGAAGTGGCCTTCTCCAGTGGTGGGTGATATGATGCCTTATTCCTTGCTGTGGGACCTCTCTCCTCTGTCTGGGTGCTGGGGCCTAAATAACTGAAAGTGGCCTTCTCCAGTGGTGGGTGATATGACGCCTTATTCCTTGCTGTGTGAGCTCTCTCCTCTGTCTGGGTGCTGGGGCTGAAATAACTGAAAGTGGCCTTCTCCAGTGGTGGGTGATATGAAGCCTCATTTTATGCTATGGGAACTCTCTCCTCTGTCTGGGTGCTGGGGCCCAAATAACAGAAAGTGACCTCCTCCATTGGAGGGTGACTTAAAGCCTGATTCTATGCTACGGGACCTCTCTCCAATTGACATTGGTTAATGTTTTTTTTTTATTCATTTCCCTGTCCACATTTGTTTGCAGGGAATTTTCCTTTATTTTGCTGCCTTCTGTAGCCCTCTAGCCCTTTCCTGGACTATTTTATATCCTTTTTAGTGCCCAAAAGTTTGCGTGCCATTGACTTCAATGGGGTTCAGCCGAGCTTCTCGAACCCCAACATTCAGGTGTTCTCTCAGCTCTATTTATAAATCTTTCGACACCTCGTGTGGTGCAGTTATATGTTCTAAAGCATTTTTTGGCTTGTATTGAGTGGGAAAAAAGGGCTTATTAGCCATTGTGTTGAAATTAGAAAATTACAGACTTTTGGAGGTGTTTCACTTTCCTTTTATCTATATGATCTGACAGTATAGTAGAATAAAGATTTGTTTCACTAGACAGTATGCTGTGCATAGAGTTCCCACCCAAATCGTAGGTTAACATAAATCATAGCAGGAGAAAGATATCTTTTGGATTCTCTCGCTTTTTATTTTGCAAAAGTGCAATGACATACGGCATGCAGCGTGTGTTAATGTTTTCGGCTGGGATAGCCTTCATCAGACACTGTGCCGCAGTCAGGGTTGTGGACAGCTGGAGTAAGGAGTTGGTGCACACTATGGTAGGTATGGTGCCTACGGCACCTGCGGTTTCTGTGTGTGCAGCTACAGAACACCAGAAGCAGGTGCCGTAGACTCTTACCACCATAGTGTGCATCACCTAACTCCAGCTGATCTAACAGTATGTCAGACAGAGAAGTTCCAGGCCCTGTACAGGGAGTTGCAGAGGCCTAAATGTTTCTGGTGCAGGCACAAGTCGCAGCAGAGTAGGGGTCGTGACAGCAGGAGTCGTAGCGAGGGCCTGAGCTCCGGTTTCAGCTAGCGGTGGGTGTCTTGACCAGCAATCTAAGCGGTTCTTGAATGGTTGACTTGGTCATTCTGCCGTTGCAAGTGGCGTCAGACACCCACAGCCAAGAGTCAGTAACATAGTAACATAGTAACATAGTATATAGGCGAAAAAGGCATTTGTCAATCCAGTTCGGCCTGTTATCCTGCAAGTTGATCCAGAGGAAGCAAAAAAAAAAAACAGTGAGATAGAAGCCAACTTTCCACATAAAGGGAGAAAAGTTCCTTCCGACCCCAATAGGCAATCCGGAGCTAACTCCCTGGATCAACGCCCGCACTCTAGTAGCTGTGGCCTGTAATATTATTTATACTCCAGAAATACATCCAGTCCCCTATTGAACTGTTTCAGTGAACTCACCATCACCACCTCCTCAGGGAGAAGCATCCATAGTCTCACTGCTTTTACCATAAAGAATCCTCTTCTATGTTTGTGTACAAACCTTCTTTCTCCAGGCAGCTGAGGATGTCCTCTCGTCACAGTCACAGTCCTGGGGATAAATAGATGATGGGAGGGACTCTGTGCTGACCCCTGATATATTTATACATAGTTATTAGATCTCCCCTCAGTCGTCTATTTTCTAAAGTGAATAACCTCATTCAAATAATCTTCAGGGTCCTGTAGATCCTCATTTCCATGTCAGTGTTGCCCAGTGTTTACCATTTACTATGTGCCAGAGTGACCTGCTATTATTCCTTGCCATGTGCATAACCTTACATTTGTCATTTGTCAGTGGTAAACCTCATCTGCCACATCTCTGCCCAAGCCTCAACCTATCAGATCCATCTGTAGCAGAAAACTGTCCTCTGTAGTATATATATATATATATATATATATATACAGTATACTTTCATCTGTAGTGTATATATACAGTATACTGTCCTCTGTGTTATATATAGTATACGTATGTCCATCTGTATATATACAGTATACTGTCCTAGTAGTATAATACAGCATACTGTCCTCTGTAGTGTATATATGCGTATACTGTCCTCTGTAGTATATATCATATATATATATATAGATATATATACAGTATACTTTCCTCTGTAAGTAGTATATATACAGTATACTGTCCTCTGTAGTGTATATATACAGTATACTGTCCTCTGTAGTATATATACAGTATACTGTCCTCTGTAGTATATACTCTACTGTCTCTCTAGTGTATATATATAGTATACTGTCCTCTGTAGTGTATATATACAGTATACTGTCCTCTATAGTGTATATATACAGTATACCATCCTCTGTAGTGTATATATACAGTATACTGTCCTCTGTAAGTACATATATATTGATGTTTTGAATGTTGAGCCCTTCTACAGTCATTAATAAACATGTTGAAGAGTGAGGCCCAATACTGACCCCTGGATATTCCCACTAGTGACAGTTACCCTCCAGTATTGACCCTGAGGTGCCCACTAGTGACAGTGACCCTCCAGACTGACCCTGAGGCACCCCACTAGTGACAGTGACCCCTCCAGTACTGACCCCTGAGGTACTCCACTAGTGACAGTGACCCTCAGTACTGACCCCGAGACCCCACTATTAACAGTGACCCATCTGAGTATCTACCGCATTAGCCACCACTCTGTTTTCACTGTCACTCAGCCAGTTACTTACCACATACAGACAATTTCTCCCAGTCCAGAGCATCCTCACTTTGTATACTAACCTTTATGAGGGTCCAGTGTGTTGTGGAAATTATTATGATGTGTTTTCTAATATTGTTATTGTGTTCTCAGTGTGTAAACCACTGAGGACATCTTGCTGCGGATAGAGACGCAGCAAGCAGTGTTTCTTGGCGAATGGATAGATGCCGTGCCGGCCCTCCGCCCAAAGAGTTTATTGGCTTGGCAGTAGTATGTAATACAGAGAACAATATGCACGGAAGGAACGTGCATTCGTTATTTCAGAGTGCCTGATCAACCGTTCATGAGATGGTGGCGCTGTTCACTGTAAGCAGGCCCATTAGAATCCGGAGACCTATGGCTGACAGTGGTTCACTGATCGGTTGCTGAACAGAGACTCCCCTAGTGGTGACTAAGAGACATGTTGTGTATTCTCTCTGTGTGTGTGACATCACTCTCCTGTATGACTGTACTGTACCTGAAGGGAGTTGGTCAGGTGCTGGGCCCGCCCACTTCCTATTGTTATCCCTTTGGCTCTATGTAAATAAAGAAAAGGGTCTGAGAGGCGAGCCTCACCAGATCTCAACCATATGAAACATCTTAACTCATTACTGGAATAGTGCGGCCCTTTCCTTTACAAAGCTGATCCACGTGCTTGGGAGCGCGGGGGTGAAATGACTATAACAGATTGCTGCGCATAGGTACCAACCAACAGACTTTTTCTACTCTGCACAGCAGATAAAGGAGCAGAAAGTGTAAGTTTGTCTGCGTTGGCACAGAGGAAATCTCTGCTGGCAAAGAACATTTTTCGCTCTTTGTGTAAGGACAAGGTAAGTGCTTTTCCGTTGTGAAGTTTTTGGTGGATCTAGGCTGATTTGTAAAGAGATTGTATAGTCAGATTGTGATGTGTGCTGCTACCAATTGTTTTGTTGTAACTTCTCTGGTTTGTGTAGCTTATATGTATAAGTGTGATTTTAGATAAGAGGTGATTCTGGTTTGTATAGGAAGCATTCTGTTTTAGTGTTTGTACAGGAGAGACAGCATTTAGAGATTGCTAGATTTTGGAGACACCATCTTATCTTTCATTCGTGTGTCACGCGCAGCTTGTCGGCCAGCTTTGATGCTGCCTCTGATTGCTAAAGCACCATGCCATGCGGTTATCGTTGGTATCTTTGATTTGCTTTGTGGGAAAAGTATATGCGTTTGGCAGACATCTTGGTTAGGTTAGAAGCTGCAGATTTACCAGAGGAATTAATTTTAGTTTGAGCTGGTTCACATTTTAGTTTTGCGTGTCACTGAAAGCGATTTTGGTTGTTTTTGCCTCAAACGTCTAGTTTTGTGCAGAATAGTTACTCTCTTTCTGTAACCTGCCAGGTAATGCAGTTTGACTTTGCTCTGTAAGTTCCAGTGCTGGAAGTATTGGGACAAGTCAGAGGTTGATATGCAGTATATTGTTGCGGCATATGATTGCAGTATATTTTTGTAGTAACAATTGTGGTGTTTTGTGCGTATATCATGGAAGGAATTTTGTAGCAAGTAAGCAAAGTGAGAAACATCGATGGCCATGGTTCAAGTCTATGCGAGGATTATTCTCGATCCATGGCTGGCAGAGCCCAGGGTGTGTAGCAAACCTGATCGGTACCAGAAAATGGAGCGCGCGAAGGCAAGTATGCTCTGATATCGTATGCTGGGTGAGATGGCGGATAAAGACTAGGAGTCTTGTCGGCTGAAGTTGAGCTTGAGGCGGAAGTGGAAAAATTTAAAATCGAAAATTGTTAAATTGAAAACTCTTGTCCAGAAGGCAGCTGAAGCTAGCGGCCAACTATGAATGTGCCGCGGGTGTGTACTGAGCCTACGTGGGAGAACGAACAGTACAGCCTGAGAGCCTAGGCGCATGCGCAGTGTGCTGTGAGGGAATTGTCTGCCCTCTGCAGGAGGGCAGAAGCCTGAACAGTCTCAGTGCTTAGTGCAGCCAGAGGCATTGAAAGAACTGTTAGAGATGTAAGTAATGGTTCTGGGGTTACAGAGAACACATTGAGGCGGTGAGTGTGGAGAATGTCTGAGAGGACAATCAGACTCTGAGACACGACCCAGGGATGGACACTTTATCTGACCCTGGAGTTGGAAGTATTGATCCGGAGACAGGTCGATCTCCTCAGGTAAATCTGTGGTAAGTGGACTTAAGTCAGATAGACAGGTATTGTGGGACCTAGTCGTACTGGGATGATTAATGTACAGTGCAGCAAGGCAGGTCACCATGTGCCCAGAGAAGGTTTGTGCGGGAGACAGGATATTCGATGTTTGCATGCAGGGGATTTAAGGGCACATTGCAAGGTACTGCAATGCGGTGGCTAATGGGCAACAGACAGAGGTATGTTATAGTATCCCTAGAACCACTCCCAGAAGTAAGGTGGTTTGTCCAGCCAAGGTGGTGGATGGTACCCAGACATGGTCCTTCCTGCAAAGGCACAGAAGCTATGTGGACAGCCAAGGTCATGGATCCAGGAAGCAGATTTTAAATCCCAGCATGAGCAGGTTTAAAATGTGAAAATGTAGAACCTACAGAGGAGAGAAATCGGTTTAATGGAATTCAGCAGAGTTTCTAATTTTGTGTTGTGAGACCTGCAATTTACTTTCTCTTTCCAGGTGAAACCGGTTTTGTGGGACCCTGTGATGTTAAATCCTGCTTCTTTGGTAAAATGAATCTGAAGTTGGTTTGAGGACTCGGCGAATTAGCATTTCAATGACTGGGCGGGAAGACAGTTCTCCTGCCAGTGCTACTGCAGCTAGTGGACCCCTCCAGGGGGCATTGATGTGGTAATTCAGTCCCATACAAGATATCCACTCCAATGTATGTTCTCCAAAGGTTCTGTTCCAATGTGACGCCTTTATAAAGATTTTGTCTGTGTTATTAATGTTTTACTAGTTTTGTCTTTCAGGAAAACTGTTTAGAGATTTACAGAAGAACCTGGAGATGTGCGGTTTAACTTTATTTTTCCCGCAGGCAGCAACCAGAATATTAGAGGGCCTTTCTATATTGTTTTTGTTTTTCAACTTTTTAAGGAAAGCCTCTACCAGATTTAATTACGTAATGTGCAGTCAGGTATGCCAAATTCTAAATTTAATTTTTGCTGTTTTGTTTTCCCCTCGAGGCCTGCACTGTAGTTTACAGTGAACATTGTATAGACAATGCACAAAGAGATGATATGGGAATAACCACCTTCCAATGTGGTTTTTTGCCAGATATTTCTTCATGATCAGACTAAAATTGGGTTTACATTTCAATTTGTCATGATTGTTCTCCAGCAGTGTTAATGATTTTTCAGGGTTTTTTTTTAACAGATCAGCATGTTCACAGGAAGCAGCTTTTCAAATGTTACAGAGAAGTCCAGATATATCCATTGATTCGTCTGTCAAGTCTATGAACTGTCCTCCCTATAGAAACTGATTAGATTAGTTTGTCATGACCGATCCCTCATGAAGCCGTTGATGTTATTATTATTTATATTGAGAAGGTCAGATAGCACTTGAAAAATCCCATTATTTTACTCAATAACGATAAACTTACCGCCTACAGTTTCCGGGAATGGCTCTGTTTTTGTACCCTTTATGATTGTTGGCACCACATTTGCTATGCGCCAATCCTGTGGGAACATTCCCTGTCAGCATACGCAGAGTCCGCAAACACAGAAATAAGGGTCTACAGACATTACTTACTCCCTTAGGATACGGGAAAAGCACCATCTTTATAGATTGCTGTCTATTTTAATCTTTGTCACATGTAATTTCTTCCAATGTGATAGGCACTGCATGTGTAAATTTACTACATCAGCATTCACCTGACAGTTTATTTTCTTCAGTGAATACAGTGGGAGAAAAATATTTAGTAGCTTTGTTTTCTCCTCATCAGCTCTATGCAACTCCACACTCATCACTCTGAAAGGGCTAGACACCTTCAAATTTATACTTTTTATCACTTATATAATTGAAGAACATTTTAGGGTTAGTTACTGCTCGGGCTCTTGACAATAACTTCTCGGTCTTCGGGTAGCAAGTTTTACCTAGTTGCTTACATGTCCCTATTTTTCTCCTTATAAGTTTATCAGTGCTTCGCTCATCCTTTTTCCTAGCCGTTTGAAGATTGTATGCCTTTCTTTTGTCACTATCGAGCCTTCGCATTTGTTCTATCCACTGATCTGTTTATCTCATTGTGTTCCTTCACTTTCTGCTATTCCCATACGGTATGTACCAATGCTAATTAGATTGTAGAATGCTTAAAACAGCCCATTTTTGTGGTTGTGAGTTTTTATTTTTTGAGTGAGGACTTTGTCCCAGGTAGCTTAGGCCCACGGCCTCACTATTGCGTACCCTAGCTTTTTTGAAGTTTCTGCATTTTTGCTTCCTCCAAAGAATCATTTCTTGAATCAGATACTTGGAAGGTTATTGCTTTATGGTCACTATTTCCCAGGTGTCCCCCGACCTGCACACATCTGTTGTTCAGCCAGGCCATCGGTTAATACTAAATCGAAGTTTGGTCAGTTCTCATAACACAGTCCCAACCAGTTGGAAGGTGTCTTTGTCTGAAGCTGTCGCCTGAGAACCTGTCTCCTTCTATAGAGATGTACAGGCTCAGGTTTGCTCTGCCCAGCCCCGGTTAGTTTGGCCCTCCATGGCGCCAACACCCAGCCGCCTGCCTGTCTGCTTAGTAGTACTGTGGACTGTGGTATTAGGTGTTTGAGTAATACTCTTATTGTGTTTTGCCTAGACTGTAGCTTTCACCACACAGCGACTCCACCATGTTAACGTCCTTCACTTATAGCCTTTCCGGACTGTGGCTTTTAGACAGACTCAGCAGCAGCAGACCCCCTTCCTCCGGTTTTGGCGATCCTTTCTAAACAGACTGTAACCCCGTACATTAACTGCCCAGTCATATTACCATCCAGCCACAATGAAGTTATTCCCACTATGTCATAGTCCTCCTCACATCACTAATTCCAG